>PVKA01012761.1:24259-57019 GCA_004027165.1 Ctenomys sociabilis
GACCATAGCACTAAAAGCCGACATAATATCCTGTCCAACCACCATTAGTGCAGATCTTGCCTCTCATAGAATTATGTAGAAGCACAGCGTTATCTATCCCAACTGTACTGTCTATACACACACATCATGATTTTTTCTTTCTACAACCCTTCCTTTGTCTACACCTGTCAAAAGTGGGCACTCCGTTGACATTCAACTAACTTAGATGCTTGAACTCTACACAACAATCCAACACAGTCCAGCATTCTACAACCATAGTGAGTTACTCAAAGAAATCGTCGACCATATCCATTTACAGCTCAGCTTAATATTATGGGCTCACGATGTATACTTCATTTTTATACTTTTCTGCTGAATGGTTAAGACCTAGGTAGATCAAGACTTATATACCAACACAAGAACTTTATATTTCCTATGTGGTGATTGAAATCCTCTCATTGTTTATCTTGTAGTCCTGTACATTATTCTGTAGTTCCTTTGTCTGTGTCATCCATGTGGATGAGTCACAGCCAATGCTTGACCAGATTGCTCTCTGTGAGAGCTTGAGAGAAAGTTTTCTCTTCATTTGACTCTCCTCAGGCACACTTTAGAACTTCAATCTCTTTCCTCTGTGGCTCCATAATCTCCTTGTTCAGAAAATTTGGAGCTCGCCTGAGTTTCATGATGTTGCAGTACAGGTTCTCCTATGTCCTGAGTCTTCGCTGACCTTGAAAGGCTAGGTCCAAAATGTTGGCTGGCCTTGTGGCTCTTCTATTTCTCCAACTCTGACTTGTAATCTTAGGTTGTTAACCATCCAGAAGAAAAGCTGATTAGTATCCTGCAGCATATGCCATTCACTTTGCCTTATCTGACTCAAATATCATAAATATTGTACAAGTTTCTTAAAGGTTATTAGTTGACTGTTAATCTCATTTTGATTTAACATATACCTCTGATCATAATTATCTGAAGTATAAGAGAAAAGCAGATATATGAATCTAAAAAGCTTATCATTGTAAATAATCCTAGTTTTATATCTTAGAAGATTTGTATGCCCAGAAGGTATAAGTACATTTAATAAAAAAAAAAATACATTTAATGTACCATGAGATTAATAATGCATTGTCTCAGCCAAATGAAAATCTTAGTTTGTTAGTTTAGTTTTATACCAAGAGCATCCTTTAACAAAATCTTATTCTTTTACTCACAAAAAGCTTAGTTTTTTTTACAATAACCAAGGTAAATATAGCCAATATACTGACAACAATATGTATTAAATCTATAAACCCAACTTTAACATATTTTGACCAGTTGGCAACTTAAATAGAATATTTGTTTAATTTTAACAAAGTAGTTAAGCCAATTTAAGTTATGGACAAGTGTTTCCAAATTCTAAAAGGCAAAAAAAAAAAGTTTGTTTCAAACAAAACAGCTATAAATATGATATAAAACAGTTTACCTATAAAACCGCAGTACATCTGGATGTATTTGGTAAAGTTGAATTATAGTAACTTTCTACAATTTTTAAGTTTGCAAGTATAGACTAGTCAGAACTTTTTATAGGTCAATTAACAGAGCTCTCTTGTAATGAGAATTAGAAGGAAGGAACCCTTTTATACCTGTGAAAGTGAAGGCAGTTTTTAAGATGGGGCCTAGGCTGTCAGTATATCAGTTTATCTCATTAGAATACCCAGCTATTCAGGCTGCTCATTCTCTCTCTCTCTCTCTCTCTCTCTCTCTCTCTCTCTCTCTCTCTCTCTCTCTCTCTTTCTCTGTCTGTCTCTCTCTGTCTCTCTCTCTGTGTCTCTGTCTCTTTCTCTCTGTCTCTCTCTTTCTCTGTCTCTCTCAGTTTAAATTCTGCTTTTTGCTGTGTTTATTTTTCTAAAATATTTTTATTCATTTAAATGAGAAAAAACTGAAATAGCAATGAAAGAGTTTCAAAACAGATTAGTAGGATAGTTACAGTAATTAATACATTGCATATTGCCTTCATAGTAGTTATTCAAAGGACAAGATTCAGACATGATATCTTGTCTAAACAGTATTAGTACAAATCTTTCTTCTCACTGAACTAAGAGAAAGTAGCTGTATATCTATCCTAACTATCTTGTATATATACGTACATGTATTTTTTTCACTACAAAATGGTCCTAAATTTACATCCCCCTTTTTTGTATTGCTGTGTCAGAGACGGGTGTTCCAAAAGTTTGTCAACAGGAGCGAGAGACTGGCCTGAGACACAAAGGGCCGACTAGCCAGAAATTTCCTGGAAGCCCACCCCCAAGCCTCCCCCAGCCAGTGGGAATTTTCCTGACTCCCTCAGCATCCCAGTTCAGTGAGTGTATGGTGAGTCTGAGGGAGAGCCTTTGGCTTCTGCCTGCGCTCTCTGTGCCATCCAGAGCCTCATGCCCCAAGACATTGTAGTCAGAGACCTGCCTGAGACACCCCAGACAGGCCTGCCTGGCAACTCTCTGGAGCCCCTGCCCCCAAGCTCTCCAAGGAAGCGAGAAGTTTTGGTGATTCTCCCTGCACTTGGTCCACCCTCGCCCGGCCTGGTGAGTGCGAAGGAGAGCTTCTGTGCTCCCTAGTGCTCCCCTGAGCAGGGACCTAACAAAGAGGAACCACAGGCTCACAGTTGTACCAGAAGAGCTGAGGTAAAAAGGAACTGAACACAACATCTAGATCCAGGCCCGGCACAACTGGATAATCTCAAACTTAATAGACTGGCATCCAAATTTCATTACTCGTTAAAGGCTATAACTGCACCAAAGCACTACAACAAAGGTCAGAGGTCAGTGCTATACAAAATGACAAAGGCAAGGAGAAAAATGCAATCTCAGGCCTTGAGTCCACCAATAAGTGCAGAGGACACTAGCACAGCTGAAATGAGTGAATTAACGATGGAAACAAACAAACAACAGCGCAAAGGTATACAGGAACTCAGACCATAATTAATGCCAGAAATAAAAAAAGAAATATTTAAATATATAGCATCTGAAGTAATGAACCAAATTCAGAAACATATGGGGGAAACACAATGCTCACCCAGAACAAGTGCAGAGAACACTATTCCAGCTGAAACATGAATTAATAGCATCTGAAGCAAAGAAACAACAGCAGAAAGTGAATGAGGAACTCAAAGAAAAAATAATTTCTGAAATAAAAAAAGAATTCTTTGAAATCATAGCACCTGAAGTAGAGAAACAATTCCAGAAATATACAGAGGAAACCCAAAATGGAAGGAATTCTACAGTAAAAAAAATTAATAGCTACCTCAAAAGAAGACATGGATAAAAACTAGAGATCAGAAATATGACAGATTTCTGGAATGAGCAATACAGAAAATAAACAGAATGCATGAAGCAGAGTCAAAGAGATGTAGAAGAACTAAAAATATCAATCACGAGTCTTCCAAATTGTCTGAGTGAAAGCAAAGACAGAGTTTCAGATCTTGAGGACGCTGGTGCAGCTAGTGAAAAGGTGAGAAAGGATCTCTTAAAAACAACGAGAATGTAGGAGAATGTAGGAAAAAAATAATCCATCACCTGCAAGATGATGCCAAGATGAACAATGTGAGATTAATTGGCATAAATGAGAATGAAGGAGTAAATACAAATGATATAAAAAGAATACAGGCAGAAGTTACAGCAGAAAACTTCCCAAATATGAGGAAACAATCCAACATTCAGGTAACTGAAGGACACAGAATGCCAAATAACTTCAACCCAAGTAGAAACACACCAAGACATATAATAGTCAACATCCCAGAAATCTAACACAAGAATAATATACTGAAAGCTGCCAGAGAGAAGAAGCAGATCACATTCAAAAGAAAACCGATCAGAATTACAGCTGATTTCTCTACACAATCCATGAAGGCAAGGAGAGCATGGAGCAGAGTTCTTCAAGTCCTATATGAAAATAAATTCCAGCCCAAATTATTATACTCTGCAAAACTCTCTTTCAAGTTTGATAGAGAAGTAAAACACTTCCATAACAAAGAACAGCTGAAGAATTTCATGATGACAAAGCCATCCCTACACAGACTACTGAAAGATGTTCTAGAGAGACTACAATGATGAGAACTCCATGAATGAGAACAGAAGGAGCCCACTAAACAGAGCAAACAAACACAGGATAAAAAGGAGTAAACAACAGCAGATAAATATCATGACAAACATAAGTCAACACATTTCAATTATAAACATCAATGTAAATGGACTCAATTCATCAATTAAGAGAATTAAACTTGCACAGTGGATTAGGAAACAAAATCCAACAATTGCTGTATACAAGAAACACACTTAATTCTAAAAGACATTCATAGGCTTAAAATCAAAGGATGGAAAACAATAGTTCATGTGCCAGCACTGCAGAAAAAAGCAGGGGTAGCAATCTTGTTCTCAGACAGTTTCAACTTCGAACGAAGTATGATCAAACATAATAAAGAAGGCAACTATATACTGGTTACTGGAAGAATTCAAGAGGAAGAGGTAACACTCTTAAATATCTATGCAACAAATACAGGAGTACCCAACTATGTAGAATAAATCCGAATGAACATGAAAAAGCTAATATCCAATACCACAGTCTTAACAGGAGACATAAGTTCCCCCTTATCCCACAAGGACAGGTCAACTAGACAAAAAAAAAAAAAAAAAAAAGAAGTAGTAAAACTGAAACAGAGCATGGAAAAAATGGGCCTGGTAAACATATACAGTGTGTTCCACCAAACCGCAGTTGAATACAATTTTTATTCAGCTGCACATGGGTCATCTTCCAAAATATACCACATACTAGTCCAGAGGTCATGCTTAAGTATATGCAAGAAAAGAGAAATTATCCCACGTATATTATCTGACCACAGTGCAATGGAACTGGAAATAAACAACAAAAGAAACCAGAAAAGCCCACTAAATTCATAGAAATTAAATAATACCCTATTCAGCAATCAATGGGTTACATAAGAAATTCAACAATATCTACAATTCAATGAAAATTCAAGCACAACTGACCGGAATTTATGTGATGTGACGAAAGCAGTTCTCAGAGAGAAAATCATGGCTATGAACTCACACATTAGGGAAACAGAAGGGAAAAAAATAAACACACTAAAGTTGCACCTTCAACATCTAGAAAAAGAAGAGCAAACGAAACCCAGAGCAGAAAGACGGGAAGAAATCATAAAGATTAGAGCAGAAATTAATTCAATTGAGATGAATAAAACAGCTCAAAGAATCCACAAATCAAAAAGTTGGTTCTTTGAAAGACTAAATAAAGTTGATCAGCCTCTAGCCAACCTCATCAAAAAGAGGAAAGAAAAAATTCAAGTACATGCAATAGGGAATGAAAAGGGTGAAATCACCACAGACCCAGCAGAAATTCAGAAGATTATCAATAGTTAGTTCGAAAATCTTTACACTCACAGAACAGAAGACTCAGAAGAAATGGCAGATTCCTCAAAGGTGCAAATTACCAAACCTGAATCAAGAAGATAGAACAACTCTCAATAAGCCAATGACAGCCAACAAAACAAGAAACATAATAAAAAGCCTACCGACAAAGAAAAGTCCAGGGCCTGATGGATTCACAGCTGAATTCTACAAGAAATTTATAGAAGATATAATCCCTACAGTCCTCAAACTCTTCAAGGAAATTGAAAAGGAAGCAGTCCTCCCAAAATCATTTCTGGAGGCAAGTATTATACTTATTCCAAAACCAGAGAAAGACACAACCAAAAAAGAGTACTACAGGCCAATTTTCCTCGTGAACATAGATGCAAAAATCCTCAATACAATCCTAGCAAATAGAATACTGCAAATCATCAAGAAGATCACACACCATGACCAGGTAGGATTCATCCCAGGGATGCAAGGATGGTTCAGTATTTGAAAATCTATACATGTAATATGGTATATTAATAGACTGAAATCTAAAAACCACATGATCATCTCAATTGATGGAGAAAAAGCTTTTGACAAACTCCAACACTCATTCATGTTCAAAACCCTACAGAAAATTGCAATAGATGGTCTCTACCTCAACTTGATAAAAGCCATCTGTGACAACCCAACAGCTACTATAATTCTAAATGGGGAAAATCTGAAATTTTTTCCTCTTAGATCACAAGACAAGGATGTCCTCTATCACCCCTCCTATTCAATATAGTTTTGGAATCATTAGCAATAGCCATTAGACAAGAGAGAGAAATAAAAGGAATAAGAATAGGTAAAGAAGAAGTCAAATTATCACTATTTTCAGATGACATGATACTTTACTTGGAAGACCCAAAATATTTGACCAAGAAGCTTCTAGAATTGATATGGAAATTCAGTAGCATAGCAGGATAAAGTCAATACTCAAAAGTCAGTAACATTCCTCTACACAGATAACAAACACATTGAGAGGAAAAATATACAAATAATACCTTTTAAAATGGCATGCCAAAAATGAAATACCTTGGAATTCACTTAACCAAGGAAGTCAAAGATCTTCTCGCAGAACATATACCTTAAGAAAAGAGATAATAGAGGATTTCAGAAAATAGAAAGATATTCCACATTCGTGGACAGGAAGAACCAACATCATGAAGATGGCCATACTCCCAAAATTGTTGAATACATTTAATGCAATCCCTATCAAACTGCCACCAACATACCTCCCAGACATAGAGAAATCATTCCTAAAATTTATTTGGAGCAATAAAATGCCTAGAATAGCAAAGGCAATCCAAGCCAACAAAGAAAAGGCAGGAGGAATCACAATTCCTGACTTGAAATTATACTACAAAGCCACTGTGATAAAATCAACATGGTATTGGCAACGAATTAGATCTGAGGATCAATGGAATAGATTAGAAGATGCAGAGGCCTTTACAAACACACTCAGCCACCTGGTCTTCAAAAAAGGGGCCAAACAAACTTACTGTAAGAAAGATAGCCTCTTTAACAAATGGTGCTGGAAAAACTGGCTTTCTACATGCCAAAAACTAAAACTTGACCCACCTCTATCACCATGCACTAAGCTAAAGTCAAAATGAATTAAAGATCTAAACACTAAAAGAGAAACACTGAATCTCATGAAAGAGAAAGTAGGAGGAACTCTTGAAGAAATAGGGGAAAGTAAAGAGCTCATGAACAAACATGTATTCACACAGGAAACACTTGAAAGAATCAACAACTGGGATTAACTCTTCCTGAGGAGTTTCTGCACGTCAAAAGAAATTATCAACAAAGTGAAAAGACAACCCACAAATCTTGAAAAATTTTAACTGATAAGCACTCATACAAATGTCTGTTCTCTAGAATTTATAAAAACTAAGATATATTAAGGCCCTCAAATTTAAAGACCCAATTCAGAAATGGGCATCTGAGTTGAATACATAATTCTCAGAGGATGAAATTAAAGAAGCAAATAAATATATGAAAAAACTCTCCACATCACTAGCCATCCATGAAATGCAAATTAAAACAACTCTGAGATACCATCTCACTCCAGAAAGAATGGCTATCATAGGGAAATCAACCAACAACAAATGTTGGAGAGGATGTGGGGAAAAGAGAACACTTCTCCGCTGCTGATAGGAATGTAGACTGGTACAACCATTGTAGAGATCAGTGTGGAGACTCATGAAAAGAATAGGACTGGAAATGCCATTCAAGCCAGCTATCCTTCTACAGGGAATTTTCCCAAGGAGCTGAAAACATTATATCATAGTGATATATGTGTTCCTATGTTCATAGCAGCACAATTTGTGATAGGCAAATCTTGGAAACAACCAAGATGTCCATCACATGAGGAATGGTTGAAAAAGATGTGGCATTTCTATATGATGAAGTATTACTCAGCTATAAAGAATGATAAACTTGAAGCATTTATATCGAAGTGGATGCCACTTGAACACATAATCATAAGTGAAATAAACCAAACACACATGTTCAAATATCGTATGGTCTCCCTAGTATAAGAAGTGAAAAGAAGAAATACAAAAAGAAATGTACAACAACTAAAAAGGATGTAGTCAGATCGTTTGGGCAAACTGAATGGCATATGCTTCAGTGTCCTAATCAGCTTTTCTTCTGAATGGTTGACAACCCATGTTCATAAATCAAAAACTGGAGAAATAGAAGGAACACAAGGTCAGCCAACATTTTGGCCCTTTCAAGGCCAGTGAAGACTCAGGACATAAGAGAACCTGTACTGTAACATCATGAAACTCAGTTGTGCCCCAAATTTTCTGATCAAGGAGATTATGGAGCCATAGAGGAAGGTGATCAATGATCTATAGTGTGCCTGGGGAGAGTCACATGGAGAGAAATATTTCTCTCAGGCTTTCATAGAGAGCCAACTGGTCAAACAATGGCCGTGACTCATCAACATGGCTGACACAGAGAAGGGATCTACAGAGTGAGGTACAGGATTATAAGATAAACCCTGAGGGGACTTGACTGACTTCATCAGATACAAAAGCTATATATTTTTTGTTATGTAGGTCTTGCTTTACCTTGGTCTTAACCATTCAGCAGAAAAGTATAAAATGAGGTATATAACATGGGGTCATAATAATAAGTTGGCCTGTAAATTGCTATAGTCAACAACTTCTTCAGATAACTCACTATTATTGTGGAGTGCTGGACTGTGTTTGATTGCGTCACCAAGTTCAGACACCTGTAATGGCTTAATGACAATGGAGTGCCCATCTTTAACAGGTCTAAACAAAAAAAAAAAAAAAAATGGGAATACAAAGGAAGAAACACGATGTGTTTGTGTAGACAGTAAAGTTAGGATAAATATGCAGTGCTTATGCATAATTCTATGAGAAGGAAATTTGCAATAATAATGGTTGGACAAGATATTATGTCTGCTTCTAGTACTATGGACAACCACTAGGAAGATAACAGGGTAGAAAGTATTAATTATTGAAACTGTTATATAATTCAGCTTTCAAAAAATAAGTATACAGCTACATTCTCTTATTCCACTGTTTAGAGACATCTGCTACAATAGTGTCTGTAAGCATAATATCAGGTTTGCACCTTGTACGATACCAAACCATTATGAAAGCAGTTTGCAATGTATTAATTATCAAATCTGTCCTGTTAATTTGATTTGAAACTGTCTCATTGCTATTTGTTCTTCAAATTAATTAATTAATTAATTAAAATACAGTACAGTTACGATAAACATGCAGTACTTCTGCATAATTCTATGTGAAGAAAGATTTTCACTAATAGTGTTTGGACAGGATATCCTGACAGCTTCTTATACTATGGATAACCACTAGGAAGATAACAATGTAAAAAGTATTAATTATTGAAACTGTACTATAATTCAGCTTTAAAAAGAAGGTAAGTATACAGCTAAAAAAAAAAGTTTGTTATCTGCTAAATATCACTATCCATTATTAGTGTTCCTAATTGTAGTTCTGTAAATACAAAATTGTAACTGCCTTAACCATATAACCTCTCTTGGGTAAGAATTTCGGTAGGTGCTAAGATTATAACTGCACCAAAGCTCATTGTCTCTTTTAATAGCCATAGTTGTTGAATGGTTTGGTTTTGTGAGGGGTTTTTTCCATTGTATTTTTCCACATTTATTTTCTTTTAAAGAGTTTTAGCATTTCCACACCCTCTTCTTTCACTGGGCTCTAGCTCTGTCCTGTCTACATCTTCTATCACCTACTCAGACCTTCTTATCTTTTAACAGCACTACAGGGATCCTCCTCTGTAAGACTTAACATAGTTTAACATTGACTGGAGAAGTTGTGGTGTAGAGTCCAATAGTTAAGTCGCTTTTTTCACCTTGGCCTCTCCTAAAGATGAGATTGTAGGAAGTGAAGGCTGCTTTTCTGTTACACAGCTTTTTTGATGACCTACTGAAGCCACCTTATTCCCTCTGGCTGCCACCCCCAAAGATGACCACGCTGCCATCTTGGGTGTGCTGTGTCAGCTTCTAAAAAATCTGGAGGTACAGGTTCAGGAGTTTCTTTAAAACCTTTACCTGGCTCAGGGTCTCCCCCAGTACCAGCAGCACAGTGTGTGATTTTTCCCCCTTTTTTTTGTCTCCTTTGTCCTGTTCTAAAATAGAAACTGTGGTGGGTACTAGCACTTTAAGGATATATGGCAGATCTTATCAAGTTCTAAGCTAAAACAAAGTCTGAGGCAAAAAACATTCTGTTTTCTCTGCCATGAGCTCTCGTTAAAAATACTTTCTCCACTTTGACCCAATTTGGAATCCACTAGGCAGGCAAGAACACCGATGGGCACCAGTTATTGGCAACCCTTTCTAAGGCGCCAGTTACCCAGGACTCCTGCAATGAGTCTCCAGTCTCATGCAAGATAGTACAGTGCATGGTAGGAAAGAAAGAGCAAGAGAAAAAAGTGGTGGGTGCAGCAGGAGTTTCCATGTACCAGTCTGGCTCAAGAGCAGGATAAGAACAAGCTTTGAATATCGCATAGACTCAATTAGTAAGTTGTGCTCCCCAGCACAGTACCTGCAAGGAGCAGAGTCACTGAACTGCTATTCAACCTGTTCCTAGGGATTATGTTTCTCCTTTCTAACATTTTATCTCCACACCCACCTGTGCATACTTTATCATAAACTATTATGATAAATGATTTTTATGTAGGCAAAGATGCTTAATAGGCTATCACTGCATGTCAAACATTGTTCTAAGCACTCTGCAAGTATGAAGTTATTGAACACTTATGAAAGTTTTATGAAATAACTGACATTACTCTCCACATATGACAAATTTAAATAAATGAATCACAGAGAACTTAAATTCTCAGTTTGCATGTGAGAAAACTGAGAAATAGAGAAAATAAGTAGTTTTCCAAAAGTTAGTCCACTAACCAGCTACAAATAAGGATCCAAATCTAGACAGCCTCCATGCAGCACCTGTGATTTTAACCTCTAGACTGACTGTTTTTGTATTTCATTATTTTTTTAAAAACTAAATACTCCAAGGAACTAAACCATAATTTATACTTAATCATTATAGATTGATTGTTTCATTGACAATATTGAATTACCCAATAGCCATTTTGAAAATGTTTTATATATAGTAATTACAATGTAAGTCAGATAAGAGATTATTAAAAAAAAAAAACTATGTGAATTCTTGGCTTATTCTAGTAGAGAAATTCTGGGATGCAGAGGTTTTTAAGTGAGCATTCAAGAATTTCAAGTGAATAAGTCTTTTTATACTAACTCCAATTAATTGGAAGTAGTGGTCTTACCACAATATGTTGAAAAAGTTTCTAAAATCATGTTATATTACGAATAATTGCAAAGAAAGTTCAACTTTCTAATTATACAAGAAGCTGAAAACAACTTCCTGGTTTTCAAAGGCTTTCTTCCTCCTCTGTTTCTCTAGAGACTAATAATAGCCAAATGCAAACAATTTAATTCTTGCATAAAAATAAAAGGATACCTATGTTGATACGAGCCAGAAAATTAGAAGGCCTCCCCTATGCTAAAAAATTGTTTGTGGTCCTTTTGTACCCCAGACTATGATTCTGATGTGTCCTCTAAAGGTTCATGTGTTGAGGCCTTGGTCCCAGGAGTGTTCCTCTCAAGAACTGGTGGAACTTTTAAGAGCTGGAGACTCAGGGTGGTCTTCTGGGAATTGAGGATGTGCCTGAAGGGAGCACTGGACCATCACAGTTCTCACAAGTACTTCAGGTGAATAGATTTGGCATAGGTTTCCACCATGACATACTCCTGCCTCACCCAAAGCCAAAATCAGTCAAATGGGAATTAAAACCTCCAAAATTGTAAGCCAAAATAAGCTTCTCAGTTGCAGTTATCTTAAGTATTTTTCTTACAGAAGTAGAATGCTAACATAGTAGCTATTACCTAACCATAAGTGAGGAATATAAAGTAGAATTAGGCCTTTTCAGCTTTTTGACATGATCATTAATTAAACAAAAAAAGATTTTTTTATGTAATCTAGAATTTATCTTAATTTCTTTTTACTATCCACTGGATTTCTCAGCACATCTTGAAAGTGAGTAGACTACGTACATTTGTTGCTCGACACTGAGTTACTCCAGTGTTACATAATCTACCACCCTCAGTAGACCCAACCAGCTGGGCTCTATCTCCTCCACAAGGGTGGTATAGGTACAGCTGCCAAAGCTGCAGATTGTCTCACAGACTCCCACTGTTTTTCTCTGATCAAAGTTAGCTCAAATGGGAAAAAGAAGAGAGGACAATTTCCAGACACTCACAAGGCTGAGAAAACAGATTTCACACCAATTAAAGGAAGTGAAAGCTTTTTATTAATTCCTGTACAAAATATCTTTCCAGATTTGTTTGTCCTTTCTCAGGGGACTGATGGGATATGTAATTTCCAGAATTGTGATCACACTTGTTAAAAAGTCAGCTGATTCAAAATGCCAGTTAGTCCAACTGGGGAGTACGTCATGAACCACAAAATGAAGCACTTATTAATCCTCATTGTCAGCACGATCAATTATGTGACACCAGTCACTCCCCCTGGTGTAAAATGTAAGATATCCATGCCTTGTCTTATACATCAAGCTTCATTCCCTGTATTTATCTTTAAAAATTAAATGATTCAAGTGGTTTTTTTGGCTTAAGGAATGAAAGGTTTACTCAAGATACTTCTGTGGTCAGCATCCAGTGAAACAACTTGTTAGACTAAAAGTTCCCTTTTCTAAAGTATGTGGTATCTCCCACATAATGAGACGCATGCGAGGAGATCAAATGTTGCCATATTTATCTGTTTGAATGAGTCACCCCAAACTTTTGAATATTTTTATTAATTAAGTAATGAGTTTTTCTTCATGAAGACAAATAATCTATTATCAAAAGGCATGGACTTGGTTAGGTGGTATGTAAGAGAAATATGTGTGCTGATCAAAATGTAAATACACTAATTTACACTACATTAAAACTCAACAGTGACACACAAACTTATAATCATACCTCTGGGAAGATGTGGGAGTTATAAGCAGCAGAGAAAGAGCCTCTCTGAGATTTGGTATCCAGACATCATAGCAATGTGAGGAAAAGAAGGGAAGTAGGTCCCAGGCAGATCTGAAGTGACAATTGAAACTCACTTCAGGGAGAGCAGAGCAAGAGACTTCAGCACAGAAGAAGGAAGAAGCAGCTGCTGCTTTGTTCCTGAACCTGAACTCACTGTGTGGAATAGGCAGCTGGGACCTTCAGATGCACATGGGCTGCTAGCAAGCTCAGAGTCCTTCACAGAACACTGCACCAGCGGAATGGAGCAGTGGGTACAGAGCACTGCAGTGCCTGGAAAGTTATTCAGGTGTACATTACAGATGTCCTGCAGAAGTGGATAATTATCTGGGAGCCTCCTTGGAGAGGGCCCAACAAAACTGGGAACTCAGAGCAACTGTTGGCTCCATCTAGTGGCTCCCCACTAAGTGCAGCCCCACAGAAGGGAACTGCTGCAGGCTGAACGTGTCTGGTTCCTGTCTCACAGCCAGAAACCAGCCTGAACTTAATTTGCTGAATTTTTTTGTTTAGTTGTCTTGGTGACAGGAGAATTAAGGTCACCCATTATACTTGTCTTATTACTTATCTGATTTTTTTTCATGTCTATTATCAATTGACTTACATAATTGGGTTCTCCCACACTTGGTGCATATATATTTACGATTATTATTTCCTCCTCTTGACATTTTTCCCTAAAAAAGTATGCACTGAACTTCTTTATCTCTTCTGATCATTCTTGGCTTGAAGACTACGTTGTTTGCAAACAGGATAGCTACACTTGCTTTTTTCTAAATTCCTGTTGCATGGAAGATTGTTTTCCATCCTTTGATTTTCAGTCTATAAACTTATTTTTTATTTAACTATGTTTCTTGCACACAGGATATTGTTGGATCTTGTTTACTGACACATTCTTCCAATCTGTTTCTTTTGATTCATAAATTGAGATCAATTACATTGGTATCTGTCATTGATATGTATTAGCTGATGTTGCCATATTTTCCTGCTGTTGGTTTGCTGCTTTTCTCCTCAGCTTAATTGCTTGCCCTGGCAGATGGATTCCTTTTGCTGTTTCTGTTGTTCTTGGAATTGCAGTCATTTTTTTCTCTGTCTAGAATATCTTTTGGCATTCTTTGTAGGGTTGGCTTGGTGGTCACGAATTTCTTCAGTTCTTCAGTTCAGAATTTTATCAGAGAAGTATCTTATTTCTCTATTAATTTTGAAAGATGGTTCTATAGGACACATCAATCTAGGTTGGAATTTGCTGAAAGCTCTTCTTCACTTGAAAATTTGTGTGGAGAAGCCTGTTGTGATTCTAATGAGCTTTCCTTTATAGGTTATATGTTTCTTTTTTCTAATTTTTAACATTCTGTTCTTGTGATGAATTTATGTAATATTATTATATGTCTTAGGGTTTTATTTTGGTCATGGCTGTTTTGCTATAATTGTTTCATTTAGTTCAATGTCAAATATCTTATACATGCTTGGAAAGTTTTCTGCCATTATTTCTGTAAAGAGCTTTTCTTAATGGTATTTGTGCTGTCTTCTCCTTTCTCACTGACCTAAATCAATCTTAAATTATTCTTCTTTGCACGTAGCTGATGGATTGATTTTTCATAGTCTCTTGCTATTTTTTAAGATATCTTTCTTTTTATGGTCCCTAGCTGAAATTCTGACTTCAAGATCTGAAAATTCTACCCTTCATTCAGTCAGTTGCATATACTTTAATCTAGGTTTTAATCTCTTGAATTTCTTTTTGGATCTGTTTCACAAATTCCATTCCTTATGTTTGGTATTTTGTGTTTCCAACATTTTTCTAAGATCATCTATTCTTTTGTCTATATTTCTAATATATTTGATTTTAAACATCATTTCTTTTTATACCTAAAAGATTACTTGTCTACAGTCTTCCCACTTGTTTCTCTCTCTGTCTGCCCTCCCCCCTCCTTCTTGTTCTCTTGCTATCATCTCAGAAATTTGCAGTACTTGACTCCCAATTCCATCTATATCATTGTGTTCCAGGCTTTTGATCCCTTGTACCAGCAAAAGAAAATGTTCTAGGCTTGTCCTGCCTGAGTTGGAGGTCTAAGTTTGCATTTTGCTACTATGTCTTGTCATTTTCTATTTTCTCTTTTAGTTATTTTTTTTCTATGTTGATGATTACAAATTTGTTGTGGTAGATAGCTTTAGCATAGTATTGAGGCTTCCCTAGGAGATGTCTGTTCTTCAGGGATGTAGATGGTTCTTTATAACTATCCCAAGAACCTATTTTCCCAAATTCTAAAGGATTCAAAAGTACCATTTGGCTCACCACCCAATCCTTTAGTGCTGGATTGTGGTAGTAATTATTACCTAATATAATCCCAGTATTATCACATAGGGTGTAAAAACTGATTAGAACATGTGTGACTTTCTGGCTAAAGTAGTACACTTAGGAATGATAATAGTTTCAAATATAGTTTACTGAAAAACTGATAGCCACAGAAGCAAATTCTGAAGTTATATAATGAAGTCAAATACATAGCTTCTATTTGTAGATAGTGATAGTCCCTTGGTGAAGTGATTTCCCCCTTTTCTGGGAGGCAGGGAGCTTAAGATGGCTAGGGGACAAATGAGGTAAAGAGATAAATGAGGTAAAAATATAGTAAAGTCAAGGCTGGAAGTCAAAGGATGATCAATGGAGTTTGGAGAAACCGGAGAACACACAAAGAAAAGAATAAACAGAATGCAAAGCAGAAAGTAAGGAGACAATTTTTACTCACTTGAAAGTTTAAATACAAAAAAAAAAGTAGTTGAAGGGCTGGCAAGACAGCTCAGTGGATGAAGCACCTGCTTAGGCAAGCGCAGGGGCCAAGGTTTGACCCTTGGCACCACATGTCACACCAGCCCCAACCATGGGCACACTGACCTGGCTGACCGAGTCCAGTTGTGCGGGTGCGCACCTATAATCCCAGCACTTGGGAGGCCCAAAAGGAGAGGCTTACTATGACTTAAAGCTGCATAGTAAAAGCCGGGCGTGGTGGCACATGCCTGTAATCCCAGCACTCGGGAGCCTGAGGCAGGAGGATTGTTGTGAGTTCGAGACCAGCCTGAGCTACAAAGTGAGGTTAAGGCCAGCCTGAACTGCATAGTGAGACCCTGTCTCAAAAAGGCCAAAAAAAAAAGCTGCATAGTGAGACCCTGCACAAAATCCAAGAAAAAAAAAAAGAGTAGTTGAGAAACAGGATCAATAGAAGAAAATGAAAAAAGAAGAAACAGAGAGAACAGAAAAAAGGAAAAGAAATAAAGAAGGAACAAAGTAGACCCAAGAAAGAGAGAAAAGAAAAGGAAAAATATCCAAAACCAAAAGTCACCACAGGGCTGACCAAATAGCTCAGCGGATTAAAGCACCTGCAAGCAGGTGTGGGGCCAAGGGTTCGATCCCCAGGCCTGATATGCTGGCCCCACCCCTGGGGCACACTGGGACAGCAATTGAGACTGGGTGTGGTGGTGCATGTCTATAATCCCAGCTCTTGGGAGGCTGTAAACAGGTGGATCACTACAAGTCTGTTCTAGTAGTGAGACCCTGTGCACCCCGTAGACCCTTCCCTAAAATACAAAAAAAAAAAAAAAAAAAAAAAAAAAAAATCACCACAAAATACAAGGCAAAGCAAAATTACTTCCAACAAGACAAGAAAGGGATAGCCAGGTCTGGGGAGATAGCTTGGCAGACTAAGTGACTGATTGGCAAGTGCAAGGTCCTACAATCCTCAGTATGGCCTGCTGTGTCAGCTCTGGGTGCCCCAAGCATGCCATGCTGGCCCAAATCAGGGCATGGTGACAAATGTCTGTAATCCCAGCACTGGGAAGGCAGAGACAGGAGGATCACCATGAGTCTGAACTATGTGGCAAGGCCCTATATCAAAAGAACAAAAATACAAAGAAATAAAAATAAAAGACAAAGAAGAATAAAAATAGTCAAATACCTCTGGTGTTTACAGCTCTGTGATAGTGTTTATGTCAGATCCCAGAAATGTGCTGTGACCTCCAGCCAAGATATCCATGGGAACTGTTCTGGGTGTGGATCTGATCTTGGCCTCTGGATGTGGAGCTAGGACTGGTCTTTTGTCAGTGGAGTTCTCCAGAGACCAAATGCTGGCTCTTTGCTGCTACTTCAGACATTTCCACATTCCTGGCCTCCCTGATTACTCAGTGCACCTGGAACAGGCTGTCCTGGGTTTTGTAGGTTCTGCTCAAGCAGTCCAACAAAAGCTTGTGTGCCAAAAGTAGAATATTTCAAATAGAAAGCTGTTAAGAAAAGAAGCAAATCACGTATAAAGGAAAGCCCATCAGAATCACAGTAGACTTCTCACAAACTTTCAGGTCAGTAGATTTAGAGTGAAGTATCTTTCAAAGTTAATAGAGAAATAAGATACTTTTGTGACAAAGAACATCTGAGGAAATTCATAGCCACTAAACCAGTTCTTCTAAATGTTCAGAAGGACATTCTAGAAAGAAATATCAAGGATTGCAACTTCAGGAGCACCAACAAAATGAATCAAACAGGGAAGGTAAGCAATTAAACAGGGAGAAAAAATGGAGTCAACAACAGGAAAACAACATGACAAGTATAAGTCAATACATACTGGTTGTAACCACCAATGGTTAAGGGTCTCAATCCACTAATCAAAGCAAACAGACTCAATAATAAATCAAGAAACAAGATCCAGCAATACACTGCATACAAGAAACAAATTTAATTCAAGAAATAAATTCATAGACTGAAAGTCAGATGATGAAAACTATGCAATAGGAATCCAAAGAAAAAGCAGTGATAGCTATTCTATTTGCAGGCAAAACAGATTTCAAGCCAAGAATAATTAAGAAAGACAAAGAAAGTCACTAAATCTTTGTAAAGGAAATAATCTAAGTGAAAGAGATGAGAATCATAAATATTTATGCCAAATAGCAATGTACCCAAATAAACAAAACCAATATTAGTGGGCATAAAAAATCAAATAAACACAAATACAATTTATTGGGGGACCTCAATACCTCACTGTTGTGAATAGACAGACCAACTACACAAAAAAAATAATGAAATATTAGAACTGAACCAAATTTTTTGAATGAATGGGCCTAGTAGATTTCTACAAGTGCCCCACTACACAGTCTTAGAATACACATATACACATTCTGGACACTTTTTTTTTTCTTTTTCTTTTTTTTTTTTTTTTTTTTTTTGCGGAACCAGGGATTGAACTCAGGCCCTTGCGCTTGCCAAGGAAGCGCTTATTCCACTGAGCCATCTCCACGGCCCAGAATACACATTCTTTTAAACTACACAGACGATGTTCTCAAAAATAGACCACATTTGAGATCATAGAACATGCTTACATAAATTCAAAGAAATTAAAATTATCTCATGAATATAAAAAGACCATACTTCAACACAGTTGGAAATCAAAGACAAAATAAATCACAAGAACTTCATAAGCACATGGAAATCCAATCACATCCTCTGGAACAACCAGTTGGTCACAGATAAAATTAAAGAAGAAATTAAAGAGTTTCTACAATTAAACAATAATGCCAATACAATGTATCTAAACTTATTAGACACAATAAAAGCTTTACTAAGAGGGAAATTTATAGCAGTGAATATCCATACCAGGAAAACAGCGAATGCAAAATCAACTTAATGTTGAACTTCAAAGTTCTAGGGAAAAAAGCAAGTCAAGCCCAAAGCTCATACAACAAAGGAAATTATAAAGATCAGAGCAAAAATTAATGTAAAGTAGTCTAAAGAGCAATATAAAGAATCAAGGAATTTACAATTTGATTCTTTGAAAGATTAAATAAATGAACATACCCTTACCCAACCTTAAAACCAAAAGGAAAGAAAAGACTGGTAACATCACAACAGATGCTGCAGAAATCCAGAAGATCATGTATACCTATCTTGAGAACTTGTATTCTAACAAAACAGAAAAATGTATAAATAATGGGCAGATTCTTATATACCTGTGAATTACCAAAGCTGAATCAAAAGCATATAATAAATTCTAAATAAAAAAGTATCAGTCAATAAAATTGAAGATGTAAATAAAAACCTTACCACAAAAAAGCCCAATCTCTGATAGAGTCACTGATAAATTCTGTAAGAAATGTAGAGAATGTAATGCCACTATTTCTCAAACTCTTCAATGAAATTTAAAGGAAAGCAATACTCCCAAGTTAATACTGAAAGCAAGCGGTTGCCTTGAACCAAGCCTGAGAAGGATAAAAACCATGAAATAAAACCACATGTCAGTCTCACTAATGAAAATAAATACAAAAATCATCAATAAGATGCTGGCTTGCAGACTATGGAATTTTTGTACATAATAGCACTTTTTATGCTTTTCAAAAAAGGGAACTTTGTATAATATTCTCATGTCATAGAATGTTACTGTTCTTCTGATGTTTTCAAGTAATTAAAAATTCAAATACTACTGTATTTCTAAAGTATATATTAAAATAAGCAAGACACTAGATATACCTACTGTCCAGAAAAAAGAATAAGATACTGGAAAACTGAATGAAGCAAATAATCAGGAAGATTATACATCATGACCAAATAGGATTCATTCCAAGAATACAGGAATGCTTCAACATATGTGAATCAATAAATATAATATGCCATATTAACAGAGCCAATGACAAACCCATATGATAATCTCAATAAATGCATAAAAGTTGTTTAATAAAGTCAAACAACTGTTCCTGATTTTAAAAAGACCTACAAGAAACTGGAATGCATTGATGGCCTTTACCTCAATCTGAAAAGCCATCTATCAAAACCAATAGCCAACATCATACTAAATGGATAAAAACCAAAGACTTACACTTTAAAATCAAAAACAAGACAAGGATGTCCACTGTCACCACTCTTATTCAACGTAATTCTGAAAACATTAGGCCAAGCAATTAAACAAGAGAAAGAAATAGAAAAACTAATAATAGGAAAGGAAAAAGTGAAATTATCATTACTTGTAGATGACATGATACTCTGCATAAAAAGCTCAAAACTTTACCAAAAGACTTCTAGACTTAATAAACAAATTCAATAGCATAGCTGGACATCAAGTCAACACAAAAAAAAATCAATAACCTTCTTATGCATGAATAAAAATCTCTCTGAGAGAGAAATTAGGCAACCAACACCTTTCACAATAACATCCAACAAATGAAATACATAAGAATCAATCTAATGAAAGAAGTAAAGGACCTCTACATTGAAAACTACAGTACTCTGAAAATAGAAGATCATAAGGACATCATAAAATGGGAAGACATTCCTTGCTCTTGGAAAGGAAAAGGCAACATAGTAAAAATGACCATAGTTCAAAAATTATTATTCAGATTTAATGCAATCCTGATCAAAATTCTAGCACCATAACTCACAGAATTAGAGACAGCAATCCTGAAATTCATATGGAACATGAAGAGATCTAGAAGAGGAAAAGCAATTCTGTTCAACAAAGGCAAATCATCACAATCCCTAACTTGAAATGATACCACAAAGCTACTATAATCAAAACAGCGCAGTACTGGCCAAACAAGCAGACCCAAGGATTCATGGAACAGATTATGTGACTCAGAAACAACTCTTGACATATTCAGCCACCTTGTCTTTGACAAAGGAATCAAACACTTTTACTGGGAGAAAGATAGCCTTTTTAATAAATAGCACAAAAAAATTGGCTTTCCATTTTTTTAAAACTAGACCATGTCTGCCACCACACATTACATTAAAATTGAAATGGATCAAAGATCTAAACATTGAGCAGAAACACTAAATCTGATGTAAGAGAGAACAGGTAGAACTCTTGAAGCTGTAGGTATAGGCCAAGATTTTATGAACAAAACCCCAATCACACAGAAACTATCACAAAGAATCAACAATTGGGAACTCATCTTATTAAAAAGCTTCTGCACAATGAGAGAAATGAATAAAGACACAACCCATATGTGAAAAAAATTTTCCAACTGTTCCTCAAACAAAGGCCTACTATCTAGAATGCATAAAAAAAATTTAAAAATCAGAACCTTCAAATTCAAAGATCAATCCAAAAATGGGTATTTGAGAGGAATGGTCACTTCTCAGATGAAGACATACAAATGGCAAATAAATACGTTAAAAAATATTCAGCATCACTGCTTACTCTAGAAACACAAATTTAAAAAATGCTGAGATTCCATCTCACCCTAGAAAGAGTTGTTTTTATCAAGAAATCAAGGAGCCAGCAAGCAATGGCCGTGACTCATCCACATGGCTGACACTGACAAAGAATCTCCAAAGGGAGGTACAGGGTTATAGGATCAACCCTGAGGGGACTTGACTGACCTCATCAGATACAAAAGTTACGTTTCTTTTCTTATACAGGTCTTGCTTTAGCTCAGTACAGCAGAAAAGTATAAAAATGAGGTACATAAAATATAGCCATAATAATAAGCTGAGCTGTAAATGGTTCTAGTCAACAACTTCTTCAGATATCCCACTAATATTGTGGACTGCTGGAATGTGTTGGATTGTTTCACTGAATTCAAGCACTTATAATACTTGAATGATAATAAAATACCCATCTTTGATAGGACTAAACAAAAAAAACGGGGGATACAAAAGAAGAACCACTCTGTGTTTGTATAAACAGTACAGTTAGGATAAATATGCAGTACTTTTGCATAATTCTATGAGAAGAAAAATTTTTTTGAACTAATAGTGTTTGGACAGGTTATCCTATGTGCTTCTTGTACCATGGATAACCACTAGGAAGATAGCAATGTAAAAAGTATTAATTATTGAAACTGTACTATAATTCAGCTTTAAAAAAGGTATATAAAGCCGGGCGTGGTGGCGCATGCCTGTAATCCCAGCACTCGGGAGGCTGAGGCAGGAGGATTGTTGTGAGTTCGAGACCAGCCTGAGCTACAAAGTGAGGTTAAGGCCAGCCTGAACTGCATAGTGAGACCCTGTCTCAAAAAAGAAAAAAAAAAAAAAAAAGTATATAGCTACATTCTCTTAATTCATTGAGTAGAGTCATCTGCTCTAACAGTGTTTATAAATAGAATATCACGTATGCACCTTGCACAACAAAAAAAGTCACTACAAAAACAATAAAAGAAGAAGTCAACCAAGGGCCAGTGAGACAACTCAGCAGCCGAAGTGCTTGCTTGGGCACTGGGGCCTGGGTTTGATCCCTGGCACCGCATGCCTTGCTGCCCCCAGTCCCAGGCATGCTGAGCCAGCGATGAAGTCCAGGTGCAGTGGTGCACACCTGTCATCCCAGCACTAGGGATGCTGAAAACAGGAGGATCACTATGAGTCTAAGCTCTATAGTGAAACCCTACAAAAAAATTAAAAATTAATATAAAATAAAAAATAAATCAACAAATAATAAATACTGGTGGAGCTGTGGGGAAAGAGGAGCCCTTCGCGATTGTAGGGAGTCTACACTTGCATAACCACTATAAAAATCAGTGTGGTGATCCCTCAAAAACATCTGCTTTCCATTTGATCCAGTTATTCCCCTACGTACTGTCTTCCTAAAATAATAAAAAGCATCATGCCACAATGATACACGTACACTAATATTTATTGTAACAGTATAGTTTATAATAACTAAATCTTAGAAACAGCCCAAGTTCCCATCAACTGATGAAAGGATAAAGAAGATGTGTTTCTTTCGTACAGTGGAATACTATTCTACCATAAAGGATAATCTTCAGACATTTCTAGTTAAATAGATGTGCCTCAAGACCACACTCCTAAAATGAAATAAGTCAGACACACATGTATAAATACTGAATTGTTTCTGTGGTGGGAGATACTGAAAGTTCAAATAAGGACCATAATATATGATAGATGTTGTGAAATAGGAAGAAAATGTTCAAATAGAAGGGGAAGTAGAGGGGGAGGAGGGGAAATGAAGGAAAAAGAAAAAAAACAGGGGAAAAGGAAAAAATGTAAACAATGTTATTGTAAATAAGAAAGGGAAGAAGGTTTGAAGGAAGAGTAGGGGTATAGGAAAAAATTAAGTTATATCATGTAAAGGTATAAATTCCCTATTAGTGATGTGATCATTATGTATAACTAAAATGTACCAATAAACTTAATTAATCAAAAAAGAAAATTTATAATCAAATTTGGAAACATAACTCACAGAAGCACCACTTCCAAGAACATGTTTTGATGCTTTGGCATGATTGTCTAATCTCTTATTTTGCATATCCCTTGCTATATCTGTTATTTATGCTTGTCTGTTCCTTCCTTTTTAGTCTTAACGGTGAGCTCCTTCCTTCTTGTCCATCCCAAAAATGTTGACATCTGTGGACATTTGGTCAGCGGTCCTTTCCTCTTTTCATGTAGCCACTGTAGATAGTTAAAGTTATTACATTAGGGTTATTAATTACCACATGTTTAATGACAAATCCAAACTGCTATTTCAAGAGGGATTTCACTTGAAATTCAGATGCACATACTGTATTCAATTTTTATAATTCCCCTCTGGAAATCTCATTACTCAGCATGTCCAAATGCTCATTATGTCCTCATTCAACTAATTCCCTTCTTTGAAAGGGAATAATTAGTCCATTTCTGCCCTCAGCTCATCCAGTAGTTCATGTTTATACTTTTCCCAAACTGGAGAAAATCTCAAATGACTTTTGAATTCATCAACTCTTGTCTGGACCAGGTACATTACCTAAATTGGTATAGTAATAATTTCATGTCTTTTTCCATACACTGTAGCTACTGTGATTTCTCTAGAAAAATATAAGGAAAGAGGTAATGGAGAGAGGTGAAAGGCGTGAGGGAAGAAGAAAGGAAGAAAACTTTGACCACTACTGTTCCTCCAAAGTTATTTTTAAAGTAGATTTTTTAATCTCCAGGTAATTTTGGATTCCCTACGCTGGCTGTCAAAATTGTGCACCTTTTCTACAGCCCTCATCACTCACTTAAAATCCAATAACACAAAACTACCCTTTAGTTCCTATTCTTTCATCACTTGGACTTTAGGCTATTTTGCTTAGAATATCTTCATTGTTCCATCCATTCCCTTTACCTGGTTCCTTTCTTCTCTGAAGATCTCACTGTCAAATTTCACCTCTGATGGTCAACCCCTCCACCATTTCTGTGGAGTACATGGTGTGGCACCAAGGGTTCCCGCTGTACTTTCCAGTCTCCTTGTCTTCATTACTTTTTCTCCGGTTGTTGAGGCAAAAATATCTGACCCTCAAAATTAAGGAAGGCAAGATTCATTAAGCTCACATTTTGTGGAGGTTTCAGTCCACAATCAGTTTGCTCCAATGGCACATGGCACAGGGACAACAGTTTATGAGGGCAGAAGACAGCGCGAGCAACAAGAGCACAAGGAGCAGAAACCAGCCTCTCTTCCTCTCTTACATTGTATGCAGGCCACTCCGCCCACTCCCACACCACTTCCGTGTCCTTCTCTTCCACAAGCTGAGGATGGGTGCAGAGTAAGGGCCATGCCACTCCTGCTGAATTACTTAGTTGAACAATCAAACTTCTCAAGTTGACACAATGAACATCCTAGAACAGTAAGGCACGTCCTTTTCACCTTGGGATGTAGAACTGCTGACTTACTTAAGCCTCTAGACTCCTTAAGTTGATACACTGAATCAAAAATAACACTCCCCCAGGATGGTATAGAGAAAATATTACCTATTTAAAACAAGGATTAATTTTAGTGACCTTAATACATTAGAACATTGGTATGATGACTAATAGTTGAGGTAGTTCTTTGACAAAGAAAATGTTTTGTCAATTATTAGCGATAAAAAATCTTCATTCATTTGTCTACCACTTCAAATTAGTACAATAATTAGGAAGAAGTAAGTATAACAGTGGGCCAAATTGCTTTTTATAGGAAACCCAGATCAAATTTAGAGCTGGAGACTTGCCACTCTGCATAGAGATTATTGAAGAAGAATAAGAGACCACAGCATGTGACACCAACCTGGAGCCAAGTGTTCACAAGGACTTGTCAAGTATTTTGTTGGATTTATTCCTATACTGAATGTCCTGTGGACTCCTTTCATTAACTTCCAAAGCTTTAGAAAACTATGCTGTAAATATATTTCATAAATAGCCCTGGTGTGGGAGAGGGGTAAGGGAAATGCATATAAACAAAAAAAGTGTTTCATGCCAAAATTGATATGAGCAAAGAAAAAAGACAGCCATAATTATAATTAGGTTCAGAGAAGGGAAGCTGGCTGCAATACTTACTAAAAAAGAGACCTGTCAATTTCCCCTCACTCCTAAAGCACTTACTAATCATGAAAGTATATCAAACTCCCGGACTAGGCAGATAGCTCAGTGGCTTAAGCACCTGCATGGCAAGCACAAGATTCAGAGTTCAATCCCCAGTACTGAAAAAAAAATATATCACACTTCCTAAAATATTCTATTCAATAAGAAAGTCCATACAGCAACAAGGTAAAAAATGAATAGCAAAATCCGGAGAACTTAAAGAATTTGAATTACATTAGCGTTCATGTCATATGTTGTTTCTAAGTAAGTATAAGGAATGATCAAGGCAGTAGGCACGTGGGCTCTGGACTCGTACTGCTGGTATTCAAAAGCTGGCTCTGCTAGGCACTGTTTGTGCAGCCTGGGGCACATCTTTATCTTCCACATCCTTTAATTTTGTAATTAATGTAGACATAATAATAGGAAAATTATCTCTCATAGGGTTATTTTGAGAGCCATAATACACATGTCATATGCTTTGAACAACACCTATTAAATTCCGGCTTGATGTTAGCCTGGTTTATTGGCATATGCTTAATGTTTCTGTATAGTACTGGGTACATAGTAGGTGCTGTATAGATACAGGCTGAGTCCACTGCTAAATGAATTACTATAGGTCATTCTTTCTACCTGATACATTCTCCTATCTCTTCTGCCACCTAAGAAAAGCCTTCTTGTGTTTTGGGCCATAGATCATCATCATTGGTTCATTAACATTCCTCTCCTCTATCTTTTAAAAATCTCTACTCCCCATTTCTCTCTGCCTTATTCCCACAAGGACTTAATGTAACGTATGACTGTGTGTGTTTATCTTTCAAATACATACATTTAAACTTTATATACTGATGCTTACATAATATATATATTATAAACATAACAACTACATGCATGTTTTAAAATACAGAATTTAAATATCTATGGTTTTCACATTTACCTGTATAAATCTCCACCTAAATTAATCTCTTCAATATTCAGTTGTATTAATGCTGCTGAAAAAAACTATCCTCTTCTATTGAATTATCTTGCCATGTTTGTTGAAAATCAATTGTCCAAAATGTAATATTGGTTCTTTTTGCCAGGTGTGGTGTCACATACCTGTCATCCCAGCACTTGGGAAGCTAAAACAGGGGGAATTTCAAGTTCAAGACAAACTTGGGTTACATAGCAAGTTTCAGGGCCATTGGGTGCCCACAAGTCCAAGAAACAGAAGCTGAAAATTTCTACCCTCCACTTTCAAAGAGGCCTGGAAAGAGGGTGGTTTGCAAGGAAGATCAGCCACAGAACATAAATAAGCAGGTTCTTTTTATACAGTGAACAACGTGTGATCAAGTTTCATCTTCTCGTTTTCTAGTCAGGTGAAAATATGCTTCTCTCCCTTCTAATTGAGTATGGGTTCATACTCTTTCCAGTGTTCCCTCATGCTCTCCTTTCCCTTTCGCCCTCTGGCACACTTTGTAAAATTGCTAAGTCTACTACTCCACCTGACAAAAACAAATTCCTGTGTTTTCTTTTACCTTGGGACTAGAAGTACATAGTACTTGGTGTCATGACCAAGACTTGCAAATCTGAACATTTCTATTTTCTTTGTTTTGAATAATTACCACCTCTTTCCCTATCTACCTGCTATTACTGTGCTCAAGGAGACAATTTGAAATCCTGTTTTCTGTTCCACTCTGAGTCAGAACTCAGTTCCCTGGACTCCCAAGTCCCATACCCAGCTCTTTTACTCAATCCCACTATATAATATATGTTATATATGTTATAAATAACAACTTCTTTATTTTTTACAATGGACGACAAGATCCTAAATGCCTGCTTTGTACTTCATTTGTCCTTTCTTAGCACTTAATACTTGGTAAGCAGAAAGTATTCATTCTGTTTGTGGCAGTTGTAACTTTTGATTGTGTGTCTCAGATTTTACTGCTCTGTCTTTCATAATCAAAACCACACTGAATGCCTTCCATAGGTCTGGTAGAAAATTAAATCTAGCCCAAAAAGTTGAGGAGTTTTTTTTTTTTTTTTTTAATTCTTGGGTCAGGGCAGAAAAATACATCTCATTGAAGAACATTGCTTTGAATGCTTGAAGACAAAATTGTGGTTTGTGAGATCAGAATAGACAAAACTCATGTTCATGAATATTAAATCAGGCTTCATGGAGAAGGATACAATTTATTTGTATCTCAAAGAAGGTGCCAAGTTCTATAAGAAATGCAAGGGTGAGGTAAGGAATCATTGACCAGTCTATGAAAAGTAAAAAAGATAATTCAAATGTACACATTTAGTTCTTAGTCTTCCATTGGCAGTTGAAAGGATGGGTGCAGGTTGGAGAAATGCTTCAATAAGCTGGAATTTAAGAAATGATATATAACAGTCATTGCCAGTGTGTAAAATTCATGAATATTCATGTGTTCTACATGAGAACAATATTTTGCTTTTCTCTATCTTTCTCACTCTCTCTCTCTCTCTCTCTCTCTCTCTCTCTCTCTGTGTGTGTGTGTGTGTGTGTGTGTGTGTGTGTGTGTGTGTGTGTGTGTGTGTGTAGACTATACTGTTATTTCTCTTTCTCTACCTCTATGGTAAAATGCATGCCCAAATCTGAACCAACTTAATTTCTAAGTAGAACTAGAAACTTACTCATTATTTTTAGCTTGCCATGACTTCCTTTTCCCAGTGTCACCAGAGAGCAGAAAAAGATCTTCAATGTCATCCCTTCCAAGTGTCCTGAAAGTGTTGAAGTGGTGTCCACATCAGATCTCAGATTCTGGCCATATTCTCATTAGTTCTTTTCAAATAAAATGCAAAATAACAACAACAAGAAAAAACATAAAAGAAGAATACCTACTGTTTGGTCCCAAATGGACTTAGCAATTCCACAAAGCATTCCAGCAGGCAAGCTGGAAGCCTGGGTTCAGTGCTTGGCACCAAAATCAAATGTCTTCTTCAGTTATCACCAGTAGCATTAAAACAAGTGAATATGATATCAGAAGCACATCTACATTTCCTAACACTGTTTCTGATTTGAGGAAGTGAGCAATTGGAAAGTGGAAAATAGTCATTGCCAGTGTGTAGAATTCATGAATATTCAGGTGTTCTACATGAGAACAATATTCTGCTTTTCTCTAGCTTTCTCATCGTGTGTGTGTGTGTGTGTGTGTGTGTGTGTGTGTGTGTGTGTAGACTATTCTGTTATTTCTCTTTCTCTACCTCATACCTTTCTGCCCTTCAGATGACTTGATATGAGTATCATTCACACATCCATTATTTATTTAATAAACACTCATTGAGTATATCAAATCAGATTCTTAACCACAAAAGTAAAGCATAAACTCTATGGTAAAATACATGATAAATATAAAAATCTGGTAGCTGAGGATTTAGTTCAGTGGTAGAATGCTTGCCTAGCAAGCTAGAAGCCCTGGGTTTGGTGCTTGGCACCAAAACCAAAAATATAAACCTCAACTAAAAAAAATATTTTCAAATGATGAGGATATCAGGGGCTGGCCAGATAGCTCAGAGGATTAAAGTGCCTGCTTAGGCAAACACAGAGGCCAGGGATTTGATCCATGGCCTTCTGCGCTGGCCCCACCCCCAAGGCCCACTGAGACCTCAGCTGAGACTGGGCATAGTGGTGCGCACCTTTAATCCCAGCTCTTGAGAGGCTGTAGACAGGAAATTCATTACAAGCCCAATTATGTAGTGAGACCACTTAGATCCTGTACTAAATACATTTTTTAAAAAATAATGAGCATATCTATTGCAAAGGCAAAATGTACAAGCAATATAAGAATATCATAAAAGTAAATTATAAATTTAGTATTTTATTTATTACATCATATTAACACTAAAGAATGTAAGTGCATTAAAGATCAGAGAAAAAAAGATTTCAGAGAAGTGTTTGAGGACAGGGAAAACATCACTGGAGGAAGGGGAGAAAAATTTGGCCTAAACTGAGAACAGACTAATAGGATGAGTAGTTCACTTGGCAGGAAGAAAAGAATATCCAATTAGGAAAGGGCATACAGAGTGCTTCTGGGAAGCCATCAGTTGCTAGCTTTCTAATTAGATGGCAATTCCACGAGAATTCTTTTAAATCATATCTCAGGCTGTCCATTTTATTAAATTTTCTATATGTATTAATTCACAATAATATAGTTTTGAACAGAGATTGATGCATGGGAAAAGCTCCATTCATTACAAAGTCAATAATCTTTAAGGCTCCACCATGATACTCAGAAGTCAGATGAGTAAGACATAATCATGGTTTTCAGGAAGGTCTCATGCTACACAGCAGAAAAAAAGGGGTGATGACTACAGATGAGCCCAGAAGTAGGTGGGAGGAACAGTATCATGAACACAACAGGCTGTGGCTTTTCAATGCTTTCATATATATGGCAGAGACCACCAAAGTGTTACAAGCAGATTTATGCAATGAACTTCCATTTTATAAAAATAACTCTTCATACCATAAGTACGGCTTAAGAAAATGAAATAAACCTGAAATACAATCCCTGATAAAGTCTTCTATTGTATTAATGTTTTAACATACATACATCCTTTCCCAATGAGTTTTACTCATCTAAATACTGGTATTACTGTCCTATTTTCCAGAAAGGTATATACAACCATTATCACATAGAGTAAATATAATATATTCAGTTTAGCTGATTTAATCCTTTTTTTTTACAATAGGAAGAATGAAATAGAAAAACCAGTTGAATGATGGATTCAGTGAATGAATAAATGAACTGATGAATTATCTTACTATCTTTAATCTCCTAAAATCTATTGAGCACTCCCCAGTTTTATCAAAATCATGTGTCAGCATCTCAATTTTGGTTTCCTTCTTGTTGCATTCATCTTCTATCTTCCCCAATCCCTTCTATCATATGAGAAAAATTTAGAGGGTTGTATAGTAATTATGGCTCCAATTTCTACATATCACTATAAAAATAAACCTGCAGTCTCAAAAGTGATCAGGCCTCTACAACTTTCTCGGAAGTTTCTACGTTTACTTGTTTCAAGAGTCACTGTCCAGAACCTGGATCTGGAAAAATATCAGTGGGAAAGAAGAAAATCAAAAGAAGCAGAAATCATATTACAGATGTCAGCATTTCCTGAGTTTAGTGTTTGCATCATTTAGCTGAGGGGAACTAGGAGGATATCAGTTATTTTTAGAAATCGTTTTCCATGTTCTGACAAAAATCCTTCCCTTTTCTCTTTTTATGATTTTTTTTCAGACCTTGATTTTTGAGTGGAAAATGCCCTAGGGCATTAAAGAAGGAAGAAGTATGAAAACCTCAGAGAAGACAAGGAAGAAGCTCTAGAAAATTTCAGTGGTGAGAAAATTCCAGGTTTTACATGAATCTTGCAAATGTGTACTTGTGTTTTTAGGTTGTTGAAGTATTAAAAAAGAGGTCAATGAGAACTTTATCTTTTTCTAGTAATTTTAAACAAATCCAAGATAGAGGAAAACTTCAGGAAGGACCTAAAAAACATGGAACGTCACTTGTAAATAAAGGAACTACTTGAAGAGCTAAAGTTGCTTTGCTCTAACAAAACAAAAATAGCTTTCATCTACTGATTTAGTGTGGTTTATGATAGATGCTTTACCAGGACAAAAGGAGAAACATATCCTATAAAAGAAAATAAATTCCTTCTAGGTAGGTCTACTTCTAACATTCTCATGTACAGTTGCATAAAATGGAGATACACATAACAATTGTAAATGTTTTAAAGTTAGAAGTCAATCTAAGAAGCTATCAAATTAAATGTTTTTCATAATAGTTTGTAAGACTTCATTCAAGTCTTCTTGAATTTGCAATCTCTACTTAGAGTCATGTACTTGATATGACAATACAGGAGAGCAGGTTCTCAGACCCATAGCATCTACAGCCTGATAAAAACAGAGCCTTCTTTATCCTAGGCTCTGTTTAGGACTGCAATAAACCATAAATACATGTGTAAGCATCTTGCCTGTAAAACTCCCTCTGCATCTGTACAAATAACAGCCCGCTAGCTGTCGTATCTGTGGACAGATCTCCCCTTAAGGAAGGAAACATGGAGAAAAAGTTGCTGTGGACCAAACAAAAAGGTTTGGGACCATTTATACAAAGAATTCAGTATCCTTAGAGAGGGTGGGGACTCAGGCTCTGGATAACATGCCTTTGAGCCTCCTAGTACTCTCATTCATCTGTCTTCCTGTCTGTCTATGTCTGTTTCTCTGTCCCTCCATCTCTGTAGGAGAACTTGAGTCTAAACCATGGCTATCCAAAATTTGAACTTGTCTGAGCTACATAACTCAAAGAAGAACTGTCTTGAAGCTCATACAAAACATAATATAGTAGATATACATGACAAAAACTTCATTTACATTTTTACAGTTTGATAATAACATTTCTAGTATTAGCAATGTTGTATACATAATTATAACAATATGATGAACAAAAATCTATTTGATCTTTATTATGCAGGTAGATTGAAATGCTGTTATTGGTAACCAATGCATTTTCTTCACTGAGTCACAGAACCACATGTAACACTGAACATGGGGCTTTCAGTTGCATGACAAATTGAATACCTAGGGCTTGAAGGCAGAAGTTAGCCCTGCACTGTGCTCTCTCCTGCGCAGAATTCCATTATTGTCTATCCATGCACACTGGAAACCATACAATCAAGTCATAAGAAGTATTGTCAAAAAACACAAAATCATGTTAAGAATTCATGATCATATGACACCCCCCAACCGTCTGTGTAGGGTCTCACTCAACCCATGGGCCATGGACTAGACAAGCCACTAGGAAAAGTAAATGTATCAACTTAATAGGACCAACAATAAAGGAAAATCTGTAGAGCTGCTATGAGCACTAAGTCAAATACTAGATTAGTACTGGAGCAAACTAAGTGCTATATACATTTTCATTATTATTGCTAAACCTTTGTTTCTGTGATTTATGGTATGACATAGAAGTTGACTCTCAGCTTGCTCATAGGTGAGAGTTTTTGGAAATGTCTGAATCAAGGGTATGTAATACTGGGCTTAAGGGTGTATGACAACGAAATTGTTCTGTGTCTGGGTGGCACCAAGAAATAGGATTATTTATACTCTGGAGAGAATATAAGGGTAAAAGAAGCAAGGCAGTCTTGCTGCTTTCTCTCTCCTTCCTGTCATGCCCTGCATTATTGTCATTCTTTTTTGCATTGGCCCTCTGCCATATCACCCTGCCTTTGGCTGAAACATCTACAAACTGTGAGTTAAGTAAGCCTTTTTCCTTTAACTTTTGGTGCTGGATATTTTGTCTCAGCAATGAAAAAGGCAATTAGGACAGATTTGGGTACCAGAAATGGGGTCATTGCCATGGTGCTATCTTGAGAATGTGGCCCAGAAGTCTTTGGAATTGGATTATAGAAAGAGTTTGAAAAGGTTTGGAGCTGCTGTCTGAAGGAGCAGCTCTAGAATGCTATGAGCCAAGCTTGAAGGGAGAGCTCAGAATACCAGAATA
>PVKA01012762.1:0-10577 GCA_004027165.1 Ctenomys sociabilis
TGTGTGTGTGTGTTTCTCTAGTAAAGTCTCATTGCTTAAAGCATTTGAGGTTTGTTCAGAGCTGGCCTCAAAGCTCTGCTAATAGTCTCAATCTCCAGCAGTTTTGCCCAAGATTTTAGGGTGCTCTTGCTTACCTACACCCCTTTAGGTCTGTTCCTGTCTCTTTCTCCCCTGCTTGAATGTTTTGCAATCCCAGCCTCCCTGAGATCGCCTTCACTGTTTACTGCTAAGCAGTATCTTGTACTGGGTTGTCAACAAGCATTTAGCCTGTTGCATGCTGTATTGGACCACAGTCTTGTTTTACGTGCTCTCTACATATATTCTCTTAGTTTATCAAGAGATGTGTTTCTTAAACGTATTGCTTCCATATAAGTGTGAGCAAATCCAAAGCTGGAACCAAAGATGGCAGTAGGGAAAATTAGTGACACTAACAAATTCCTGTATTTGTTTTTCTTACTAAGATCCTTCATTTGTGTGCTGTGCCTTTAATTAATTCAGGTATGTCGGCAAAGACTACTCTGCTGCTCAGGAGTTAATGGAAGATGAAATGAAGGAGTTCTACAGTAAGAGCACATTTGTACCAGTCCAGACTATGCTTGCTGGGCAGCTGCTAGCTGTAAACGCCGAGGAGAATGCTTGGTTACGTGCACAGGTTGTCTCAGCAGATGAGAACAACATAAAGGCAAGCAGTGTGACTTTGTCCTGGCATTACCAAGACACACACTTTATTATTCATTAAATGGAAATAGTTCTCAATTTTGTTATTTTACATTGTAAGTAGTTTTTTCTGGAAGGTGTAAATTAGCCCCATCAGCTGTTAGATCAGTAGTAGTCATGTTACCTTAGTGTTTCAGTAAAACAAATAGCTTCTCCACAGTGGTTTACAGAACGCATGGTCTCAGCACAATGAAGCTTTCCCTCACGCTTCCCATACTGACAAGCTGCATGGCCAGTGAGCTCAAGGCAGCGCTTCAAGTAGGGGAAGCTGCACAGTCAGCCGCTGTTGCTCCTCTCCCTGTGTCAGACAGTGCTCAGGCCATTGTCCAAGGCCTGCTCCAGACTCGCCTCTCGGTCCTCTTGTGACCTGGAAATGTGACAGAGTTCCTTCAGCACTGTCCTCCGGGCTTCTAGGCCTGGCCTTCGCCTCTTCTTATGCTCTGTGAACAGCCCAGGAAGCAAGAGTTTGCAGTCTGAGGCTCCCACTGGCCTCACAGCTCCCTGTGCCATGTGCAGAACAGTAGACGATTCTGTCTACTCTGTGGCCATCAGTGTCTGCTGACTATTTTTGCTGTGTCACTTCGGTATTAATGAAAGCTGCATGTTTATTTGGAAATCACCTTGTGAATAGTAGGCCTGCCTCCTGAATCTTAGAGACAGGGGAACAGCTAATTTATGAAGAATTTGTGAGGAAAAAGTCTTTTCTTTCTAGATCACTGAGATGTTTCCTTTCAATAAGGGTATATGCACCTCAAGACTACTGAGTATTTCCAACCTTCTTGCTAGGCTAGGGAACCTTGCCATGTTAGTGCTCCTCACTGCACAGTTTCAGTCCCTTCTTGTACAGACCCTGGCCGTTCAGGGAAATGTCTCTGAAGCTCTTTGGGTTCTCTCTAGACTTTGCAAGCAAGCTTATGTGATTCTGTTTCTTCAGTCCCAGTTCTACAATTCAAAACCCAAATCCATGTGGCACTGTCAGCCACTGGGCACATCCTACTGAGCGCAAATACCCACTCCCGAACTCCACTTTCACCTAGTCTACCCCTCCCCTGTACTCTGGTGGGAGGGCAGGAAGGAGCCTGCTGCTGCTTACCCAGTTAGTTCAGTTCTTAAAAGAGGCTGTGTGTAATCCTGCCCAGAATTAAGATCAGCCAGCCACCTTTCCCATTCACAAAGAAACTTAGGAAATTCCTTAACCTAATTTTTAGACACTTAAGAAATCTGGCTGACTAAAAATCCGAACATTTGAACAGTTTGGCAATTAAATACTTCCTATGATCCCTAAGTATTTATACATGAGAAATAGAAATATAGGTCCACAAAAACACTTCTAATTACATGTTTGCAGCAGTTTTGCAGATGACGGATTATTTTTCCTACATCCTAGTTGTTTTTAAGAGATCCTTTCTCACCTTTTCACTAGCTGCACCAGCCAGCATCTTCAAGATCTGAAACTCTGTCTTCACTTTCACTCAAAAGGTTTTGCAGGCTTGTGATTGAGATTCTAAGTTCCTCTATATCTCTTTGACTCTGCTTCTTTTGATCTATTTCTTTCCTGTATTGCTCATTCAAGGAATCTGTCATTTTTCTAATCTCCTGTATTTTTTTTATCAATGTCTTCTTTAGAAGTAGTTATTAATTCTTTTACTGCAGAGTGTTTTTTTTTCAGATTAGGTTTCCTCCATATGTTTCTGCATTTAATTCTTTACTTCGGATACTATTAGTTGAGAGATTTCATTTTTTTAATTCAGGAATTCTGATCTGAGTTCCTCTATAGCTTTCTGCTGTTGTTTCTTTACTTCCGACACTATTAATACATTTCAGCTGAGCTAGTGTCCTCTGCACTTGTTCTGAGTGGGGTCAAGACCTGAGATTGCATCTTGCTCCTTGTCTTTGTCATTTTGCATAGCACTCACCTCTGACTGACCTTTGGTGCAGAGCTTTGGTGCAGTTATGACCTTACCACCTACTGCAATTTGGGTGCAGATCTATTAAGTTTGAGTTTATCCAGTTATGCTTGGCCTGGGTTTAGCTGTTGTGTTCAGTTCCTTCTTGCTGCAGCCCTTGGAAGTGAACCTGTGGTGTCCCTCTGTTGTGCCCCTGTCCCAGGGAGCATAGGGGAGTGCAGAAGCTCTCCCACACACTAGCCATGTCTGGGCTTGGGCTAGATCTGAGGGTCCCTAGAGAGTCACAGAAGTTCTTACTCAGTGGGTGGGCTTGTGGGCCGGACTTCCAGAGGATTGCAGGGGTCCAGATGGTGTGGTAGAGGGTCTCACTCACATATGCGCCTGAGTTTTAGTCTGGAGGGGTCCTTTGGGCGCAGGGAAGCCGGAAGCTCTCCCATACTCACTGGGCCCAGGCTGGGCTGGATCTCATTTGCAGCAGTTTTATTATTAATAACCCCAAACTGAAAATAGCCCATGTGTTTGCCAGCAGTCAAATACATGAACAAATTATAATTCATTCATATAATGAGATGCTATTCAGTTATCAACATGATTCAGTCTCGTAGACTTTCTGCTAAACAAAACAGAAACCAGTCTCACACAGTTCTATTGCTGAGCCAAAATAAGTGTTGTCTGGGAACAGCTAAACTTCATGGCACTGATAAAATCAGAGCATTGGCTACCTGGTACAGGAGGTAGAGACTGGCTAGTTGCTAAAGCAAGAGGAAACTTGTGGAGCTAGTGAAAATGCCCTGTATTTTTATTATGGTGGTGATTATATAGTGTATATTTTGGTCAGAACCCATCAAACTACAGACTTTAAATGACTATTTTCTTCACTATAGAGTATATCTGGATAAAATTTGAAACACACTGCTTATAATGAACAGTGCATATACTCCACAAAGACAGACCCTGGTCAGCATCGATTGCTGCTGAGAGTTACAGGCTGTTAGGAACAAGCATCTCAGTATTTCGTGTGCAGTACACTCTTGAGATGGCAGTGCTTGGTCCTGCTGTTTCCTGGGTCTCTGTGGAGCTCGCAGAGATTTCTCCGATTCCTCGCAGAAGCCTCAGCTACGAGGCACCACCCTGTTTCTCATGAGTTGAAATCTGTCTGACAGTGTGCATCAACCCCTCATTGCTTCCATCTGTGAGGTCCTTGGCAGGTAGGGGAAACAGGCCTGTGGGGACATCCTGAGGCTGGTGCCTGTTGGCCTGACCAGACCCACATGCTGGGTCCCTGCTGTTACTTGGATAGCTCCGTGAGACCTGTGGCCACTTGGTGGTGCCAGAGAACAAGGAACTGGAGGTCTGAACCACCTCTAGTGCTGATCCCAGTGCATTAAAGAAAGCATAGTACACAGGGCGAGGTGTGGAGTCAAGTGCATTTTATAACTGTTGCTGTCGACATATACATGGTATGATGCTTAAAAACAAGAAAAGATGGAAGAAGCAAGTTATAGACATTATGGAAACTGTAGACTTTGGAGTAGGTAGTCTGTTGTGACCATGCTCAGAGTCCACGCTGCATCACCTAGAGTCATGATCTCAAGTTCTGTCCTGTTGGGCTGTTTCATCTCAGTGTAACTGGGCAAAAGCAGAGTCCAGGCTGTGGGAGGTGAAAGCTATTGAAGGTCACAAAGCTACCTTACTCCTGAACCTTGTGAGGAGGATGAGCAGGTACTGATTCAGATTGGGAGAAATGAGCTTGTGCACTGAAATATCTGGTCACCTGTCTGACCCTGCTGGTGATCTGAGCCCTAATGTTGAGTCAAATGTGACTTGAGGCCTTCATGAAGTGATTTTTCCCATACAAGGAAGACTGGCCTGCAGCCCGTTTAACACACATATGGTCAGGACAAGTGTTGATGGTCTCTCTGGCACTGTTTCTCCTTAGACTTTATCTTAGGGAAGAGCTTTATACATTTAGTATCACAGTCTAGGAACCACAAAGCTGGTATGTGCACTTTACATTTCTGCAGAAGGTGGAAAGGAAGGGATCTGCCACTTGTGACCTGTTACATCTCAGCCAAGCGTCTTCCCTAACTTGTGTTGTTTTGTTTTGCTTTGTTGTCATTTTTAAACCGTCTGCTTTAATTACACTAAGTTCTCAGCACTGCAGATTCTTATTTTATTCTATTGAGAGACAAATATCAACGAGACAGTTTCAAAGCTGATTAATAGGACAGTTTCAATAATTAATACATTTTACATTGTTATCTTCTTAGTGGTTATCCATAGTACAAGAAGCAGACAGGATGTCCTGTCCAAACACTATTACTACCAATCTTCCTTCTCATAGAATTAAGTGAAAGTAGCTACATATCTATCCTAACTGTTCTGTATATACAAATACAAAATGGTTCTTCCATTGTATCCCCTTTTTCTGTTTAGTCCTGTCTGAGATAGGTATCCTATTGGTATTTAAAATACTATAAGTGCTTGAATTCAACAAAACACTCCAAAACAGTCCAGCAGTCCACAATAGTAGTGGGTTATCCACAGAATTTGTTGAATAGAGCCTTTTACAGCTCAGTATATTAATATGGCTTTACTTTATATACCTCGTTTTTATATTTTTCTGTTGTATGGTTAAGACCAAGGTAAAGCAAGACCTATATAACAAGAAATGTAACTTTTGTGTCTAATAAGGTCAGTGAAGTCCCCTCAGGGTTTATCCTGTAGCCTGTACTGCACTTTATAGATCTTTTGTCAGTGTCAGCCATGTGGATGAGTCATGGCTGTTGCTTGACCAATTTGCTCCCTGTGAAAGCCTGAGATTATGTTTTCTCTCCATGTGACTCTCCTTAGGCACACTATACATCATCAATCACATTCCTCTGTGGCTCCATAATCTCCTTGATCAGAAAATTTGGGGCACAAAACTGAGTTACATGATGTTGCATTACAGGTTCTCCTATGTTCTGAGTCTTCACTGACCTTGAAAAGCTAGGGCCAAAATGTTGGCTGACTTTTCAGTCCTTCCTTTTCCTCAATTTTTGATCTGCAAACTTAGGGTATTAATCCTCCAGAAAAGAAGCTGATTATTACTCTGTAACGTATGCAGTTCGGTTTACCCTCCCTGTCTAAATATCAAACATCTTAGGTATAATGTGGAACAGGCATTTTCCAACAAGTATTGATGTACTGAATTTTAAGTCCTTACAGATTATGAGGGAAAAATTTTAAATATGAATAGACACATGTTTACACAGAAATTTAGAAATCTATCTGTATGCAGCATTGTAGAACCATCCTGTGACTTTTTTTCTTGTTTCTCCTTTTTATTTTCATTTATTACCTATTAAAAAAAAAACTTCTGAGACAGTAGGGTAATAATTGGTATGTCATGACAAGAAGTATGTATTTAGCAGATCAGAATGACAGCATTCCAAGTGTGACCCTACTATTACACATGGCTATCTTCAATGCACTTGCTTGGTTCACAGATATCAGCATATATAGATAGTCAGGTTGAGTATCTACCAATTCATTGCTACTTTCAAAAACCTGCTGATGTTTCTGGGGATCATCGCCTTGCCCATCTTCTGCATACAAAGCTATGGCTTTCTCCCTGTCTCCCAGTTTTTCTCCTTACCCTCTGCTCGTTGTCCATTCCTGAAGTTCTGGTTCTCCTTTTAACTGTGTTGTACCTTTCTATTTGTATTTCTTCTTTTGAGTTCTTAAACTAGGAAGACTATACGATATTTACACATGTGGGTCTGGTTTATTTCACTTATGAGTATATCTTTGAGTGGTATCCACTTAAATATAAATGCTTCAAGTTTATCATTGTTTGTAGCTGAGTAATAATACTCCATTGTATAAAAATACCACATCCTTTTCAACCATTCCTCACATAACGGGCATCTTGATTGTTTCCAAGATTTGGCTATCACAAATTGTGCTGCTATAAACACAGGTACACATATGTTACTCTGATATGATGTTTTCAGCTCCTCTGGGAAAATTCCCAGTAAGGAAATAGCTGGCTTGAATGGGATTTCCACTCCTAGTTTCTTAAGCAGTCTCCACACTGATATCCATAATGGTTGCACCAGTCTACATTCTCACCAGCAGTACAGAAGGGTTCATTTTTCCCCACAGCCTCTCCAACATTTGTTGTTGGTTGATTTATTTATGGTAGCCATTCTTTCTGGGGTGAGATGGTATCTCAGTGTTGTTTTACTTTGCATTTCATGGATGGCTAGTGACATGGGGCATTTTTTCATATATTTATTCACTTCTGTAATTTCATCCTCTGAGAAGTGTGTATTCATTTCAAATGCCCATTTCTAGATTGGGTCTTTAAATTTAAGGACCCTAATGTATTTTATTTTATTTTATTCCTAATGTATTTTAGTTCTTTATAAATTCTAGAGAGCAGACTTTTGTCTGAGTGCTTATTAGTTAAGATTTTTTTGAAATTGGTTGGTTGTCTTTTCATTTTGTTGGTAATTTCTTTTGACGTGCAAAAAATTCTCAATAAGAGTTGGTCCCAGTTGTTAATTCTTTCAAGTGTTTCCCATGCAAATATATGTTTGTTCATGAACTCTTTGCCTACCCCTATGTCTTCAAGAGTTCCTCCTACTTTCTCTTCCAGGAGATTGAGTGTTTCTGTTTTAATGTTTAGATCTTTAATCCATTTTGATGTTAGCTTAGTGCATGGTGATAGACCTAGGTCAAGTTTTAGTTTTGGTCATGTAGAGAGCCAGATTTTCCAGCACCATTTGTTAAAGAGGTTATCTTTCTTCCACTAAGTGTGTTTGGCCCATTTGTTGAAGATCAAGTAAGTGGTTGAGTGTGTTCATAGTGGCCTCTGCATCTTCTAATCTATTCCATTAATCCTCAGGTCTATTTTGTTGCCAATACCATATTGATTTTATCACAGTAGCTTTGTAGTATAATTTCAAGTCAGGAATTGTAATGCCTCCTACCTCATCCTTATTGGCCAGGATTGCCTTTACTATTCTAGGTCATTTCAGGTTCCAAATAAATTTTAGGAACAATTTCTCTAGGTCTGTGTTGGTGGCAGTTTGATAGGGATTGCATTGAATATGCACCACAATTTTTGGAGTATGGCCATCTTCACAATGTTGGTTCTTCCTATCCAGGTGCAGGGAATATCTTTCCATTTTCTGAAATCCTCTACGATCTCTTTTCTTAGGCTACTGTGATTTTCTGTGAAAAGATCTTTGGCTTCTTTGCTTAAGTGAATTCCAAGGTATTTCATTTTCCATGATGCTATTATCAAAGGTATTGTTGCTCTTAATTTCCCTCACAGTGTGTTTGTTATTCATGTAGAATAACAAACTATTGACTTTTGAGTATTGCCTTTGTATCCTGCTATGCTACTGAATTTGTGTATCAATTCTTGTAGCTTTTTTGGTTGGGTTTTCCAACTAAAGTGTCACGTCCTCTACAAATAATGATAATTTCACTTCTTTACCTATTCTTATTCCTTTTATTTCTCCCTCTTATCTAATGGCTCTAGCTAATGATTCCAAAACTATATTGAATAGGAGGGGTAATAGAGGACATCCTTGTTTTGTATCAGATCTAAGAGTAAAACATTTCAGTTTTTCACCATTTAGAATTATATTCTAAATTATATTATATATATTATATATATATATTTAATTATATATAAATTAAATTATATATAGAATTATATGTTGGGTTGTCATAGATGGCTTTTATCTGATTGAAGTAGAGACCTATTCCAGTTTTCTGTAGGACTTTGAACATGAATGTTGGACTTTGTCAAAAGCATTTTCTGCATCAGTTGAGATGATGATGTGGTTTTTAGATTTCAGTCTATTAATATAGTGTATTACATTTATAGATTTTCAAATATTGAACCATCCTTGCATCTCTGAGATGAATCCTACATGGTCATGGTGTATGATCTTCTTGATGATTTGCTGAATTCTATTTGCTAGGATTTTATTAAGGATTTTTGCATGTATGCTCATGAGGGAGATTGGCCTGTAGTTCTCTTTTTTAGTTGTGTCTTTCCCTGGTTTTGCAATCAGTAGAATACTTGCCTCCAGAAATTTTCTTGGGAGGATTGCTTACTTTTCAACTTCATTGAAGAGTTTGAGGAGTGTAGGGTTTATATTATTTGTAAATTTCTTGTAGAATTCAGCTATGAATCCATCAGAACCTGGACTTTTCTTTCTCGGCAGGCTTTTTATTATGTTTCATATTTCGTTGGCTGTTATTGGGTTACTGAGAGTTGTTATATCTTCTTGATTCAATTTTGGTAATTTGTATCTTTCTAGGAATCTATCCATTTCTTCTGTGTCTTCTATTCTGTGAGTGCAAAGATTCTCGAAGTAGCTATTGATAATCTTCTGAATTTCCCCTGGGTCTGTGATGATTTCACCCTTTTCATTCCTTATTGCTTGTATTTGAATTTTATCTTTCCTTTCTTTGATGAGGTTGGCTAGGGGATTATCAATTTTATTTAGTCTTTCAAAGAACCTGCTTTTTGATTCGTTGATTCTTTGAACTGTTTTCTTCATCCCAGTTGAATTAATTTCTCCTCTAATCTTTATGATTTCTTCCCATCTTTGGGTTCTGGGTTTGGTTTGCTCTTCCTTTTCTAGATGTCAGAGGTGCAGCATTAGGGTATTTATTTGTTCCCATTCTCTATCCCTAATGTGTGAGTTCACAGCTATGAATTTCCCTCCGTGAACTGCTTTCATCGCATCCTGAAATTCCAAATAAGCTGTGGTTGAATTTTCATTCAGTTGTAGATATTGTTGAATTCCTTGTTTGATTTCATCTGTGACCCATTGATTGCTAAGTAGGGTGTTACTGAATTTCCATATATTTAGGTTTTTGTGGTTTCTTTTGTCATTTATTTCCAGTTTCATTGCACTGTGGTCAGATAATATGCATGGGATAATTTCTGTCTTCTTGCATATACTTAAGCATGACCTATGGACTAGTATGTGGTCTATTTTAGAAAATGACCCATGTGCAGCTGAAAAAATTGTGTATTCAGCTGCCGTTTGATGGAACACTCTGTATATGTCCACCAGGTCCATTTGTTCCAAACTGTGGTTCAGGTCTGCTACTTCTTTGCTAATTCTTTGTCTAGTTGACCTATCTTTTTGTGATAAGGGGGTGTTAAATTCTCCTTTAAGATTGTGGTATTGGAGACTAGATTTTTCATGTCCATTAAAATTTGTCTTATATAGTTGGGTGCTCCTTTGTTTGGTGCACACATATTTATGAGTGTTACCTCTTCTTCTTGAATTTTTCCCCTATCCAGTATATAGTGGCCTTCTTTATTTTATTTGATCATTCTTGGTTTGGAGTTGAGACTGTCTGAAAACAGGATTGCTACCCCTGGTTTTTTCTGAGGTGCTGGGGTATGTAGTATTATTTTCCATCCTTTGATTCTAAGCCTATAAATGTCTTTTTGAGTTAAGTGCGTTTCTTGTATACAGCATATTGTTGGATTTTGTTTCCTAATTTGTTGTGCTAATCTTTTTTTTAATTAGTGAATTGAGTACATTTATATTAATGGTTATAATTGAAATGTGTTGACTTATGATTGACATGTTATTTACCCACTGTTTACTCTTTTTGTCCTGTGTTTAATTTTCTGCCCTATTTAGGGGGCTCCTCCTGTTCCATTCATGAAGTTCTGATCATTTTGGGCCCTCTCTAGAACTTCTTTCAGTAGTCTGTGTAAGGCTGACTTTGTCATCATGATATTCTTTAGTTGTTCTTTGTCATGGAAGTATTTCACTTCTCCATCAAACTTGAAAGAGAGTTTTGCAAGGTATACTAGTCTGGACTGGCATTTGTTTTCATAGATGATTTGAAGCACTCTGCTCCATGCTCTTCTTGCCTTCACGGTTTGTGAAGAGACGTCAGCCATAATTCTGATGGGTT
>PVKA01012762.1:10677-57019 GCA_004027165.1 Ctenomys sociabilis
ACCGGGTTTTGAACTCAGACCCTTACGCTTGCCAGGGAAACACCATGTTCTTTTTATGTCATTTGTACTGACTTTTACCTTTCTCATTGGTTCCTGTTAGTCTCACATTGTTTATCTTTGCATTGTCTTGCAGGTGATGGATTATTTTTTCCTGCATCCTAGTTGTTTTTAAGAGATCCTTTCTCACCTTTTCACTAGCTGCACCAATGTCTTCAAGATGTGAAACTCTGTTTTCACTTTCACTCAAATGGTTTTGCAAACTTGTGATTGAGATTTTAAGTTCCTCTATATCTCTTTGACTCTGCTTCTTTTGATGTATTTCTTTCCTGTTTTGCTCATTCAAGGAATCCATCATATTTATAATCTCCTGTATTTTTTTTTTATCAATGTCTTCTGTAGAGGCAGTTTTTAATTCTTTTACTGCAGAGTTTTTTTTCAGATTGGGTTTCCTCCATATATTTCCATATTTGATTCTTTACTTCAGATGCTATGAATTCAGAGGTTTCTGTTTTCATTTCAGGAATTAATTCTGCTCTGAGTTCCTCTATACCTTTCTGCTGTTGTTTCTTTACTTCCAATGCTGTTAATTTATTCATTTCAGCTGAGCTAGTGTCCTCTGCACTCATTATGGGTGGATTCAAGCTAAGATTGCATTTTGCTCCTTGTCTTTGTATTTCATATAGCACTAACCTCTGACCTTTGGTGCAGAGCTTTGGTACAGTTATAACCTTAGCACCTATTGAAATTCCAGTGCAGATCTATTAAATTTGAGTTTATCCAGTTATGCCTATTGTGTTCAGCTCCTTCCTGCTGCATCCCTTGGAAGTGAACCTGTTGTGCCCCTCTGGCACAACAGTGAATCTGTGGTGCCCCTCTGTTGTGTCCCTGTCCCAGGGAGCATAGGGGAGTGCAGAAGCTCTCCCACACACTAGCCGGGTCTGGGCTTGGACTAGATCTGAGGGTCCCTAGAGAGTCACAAAAGTTCTTACTCAGTGGGTGGGCTTGTGGGCAGGACTTCCAGAGGGTTGCAGGGGTCCAGATGGTGCGGTAGAGGGTCTCACTCACTCATGTGCCTGAGTTTTGGTCTGGATTGGTCCCACAGGTGCAGGGAAGATTCCTACTTTAAACTACAGTTTAATGTTTCTATTTTTTTTAAGTCTTTGTGTTTCTGTAGTCCTTTTTAAAAGAATAATCTGTGTACATAATTAAAAATAATACCCACGTTCTTAATGATCTGTGCCAGTGGTAAAGTGGAGCTATCTGAACAAAAAACTGTCCCGTATATTTGGGAACCTCCTAAGCTAAATAAAGGCCCACCCTAACCTTGCCCCCTTTCAGGAAACAGAAGTACCAGTTGAAACAAAGCCTCTTCTGGTTTTGTGCATACTGCTGTGGTGCCATTTACTTGTAGAATTAAGTGGAGATAGTTACATGTATCAGATAAATATTTTTTTTAAAGCAAGTCTGAAGAACTTTAGCCTAAACTTTTTTTTATCATTAGGTATGCTATGTTGACTACGGCTTTAGTGAAATTGTTGAAAAAAGTAAAGTATACAAATTGAACCCAAAGTTCTGGTCACTCTCATTCCAAGCTACTAAGTGTAAACTAGCAGGTAAGAGAAACTTTAAAAAATATCTGTATTTTGATAGGTTGTCACCTCTGTACTTTTGGTTTGTTAAATTCTGAAATGGCCCCACCATCTCAAGGTGCTAAAATGTATAATTTGTTGAAAGATTCAGATGAATTCATGTTTAATGTTCTCTTTATGTGATATAATCATTATGAAAAATATTATTTTATTGTATAAAGCACATTGTATATTGTTTTATAAAAACATCTGATGGCCATCTGAACAGGGTTTTTCTCCAGTTATCCTCACTGCCCTAATAACAACCAAAGAGGCACTCTATTGTGGGATTTGATTGTTTCCACATGAGGTGACCCTCATGCTTTTCCTACTGAGATGCATAGCAGCGATGTACACCACTAGCACACCCCCAGTACCCCAGCTGTTTGCCCATAGGTCTTGTGCAGGTTCTTTCATAGTCAGTGTTCTTTTCTTTCTGCCTTACCAGAGCAGAGAAGATCAGATACGTGTGTTTGAAGGGTATGGAGGACAGTGGTCAGATTAATGAAAATACACACTGTGCCTTGAAGGGCTAGTGCTAAATTCAGCAGGGATCCATATTCCTAGGTAAAGTTTTGTAGTCTAAAACTGCACTCTCTAGAGCTGGCCACATAGCTCAGTGGACTAAAACACGTGCTTAGGCAGACTCAGGTACCACGGTTTGATCCCCGCTGTGCCTTGCCAGCCCCAGCCCTGAGGCACGTTGAGACTGGAATGAGAGTGGGTGTGGTGACATGCACCTGTAATGCCAGCACTTAGGAGGCTGAAAACAGGAGAATCATTATGAGTCCTGTGTAGTGAGACGTTGTGGCCTCTGTGCTAAATACACAATAAATAATTAAAACTATGCTCTCTTGCAGCAAAAATGAATGCTTATGCCATTGGAGCTAGAACTAACTCTAAGCTAAACTGGAAATGGGTCTAAAAGCCTATTAGAAACCTGTGGGAGTTGGTTTTAAAAGGAAGAATCAAGAGCATAGGACAAGATTTAGGATGCTGAAATGAAAAGTTTGAGGAAGCTACAAAGTTATCTGTCTGGAGAACAGGACATGAGAATGGCCATTTGGAAAGAGTCTAAATAAATTTTAGTTTGTGGATATAAAGAAAATAAAAAAGTAGACATTGTATCATTGGGGGAAACGAACTAGTTTTAATTAGTTTAATAGATTTAGCATTGTCATAGACATGATATATAGAACTAAAATTTTCAGAGAATCCAAAGAATAATTGGACTAAAGTAGAATTCTCCTGATACTTGTGTTATATTCTGTCTTTGTAGTCTTCAGGGTTGTAGTGGTATACAGGGAGAAAGGAAACAAGCAGAAATGTGGTAGACTTCGTTTCCACCACATGGACATTCACTTTATGAGAGACAAATAATTATATATATTTAATTAGAATTTTTTTTAAATCAAGGATATAATTTTATTTTTTAAATTTATTTATTGAATATAGGGTCTCATTACACAGTTCAGACTCATACTGATCCTCTTGTCTCAGCCTCTCTAGTGCTGGGATTATAGGTTTGTGCCACCATGCCTGGGATTCCGAGATGGCACAGGGATTGAACTCAGGTCCTTGTGCTTGCCAAGCACATGCTTAGACTGCTGAGATGTCTCCCCAACCCAAGGACAGAATTTTTAGAAAAGACACTAAAAGAAATGACTAGCACACATGATTAATAATAGCTTCATATATGTACTAGGCTTTTTTAAATATGTGTTTGTATATAAAGTAAAGGGATTTTTAAGGTAAAAAAGTCTGATTAATCATCAGTTTTTCTTCTTATTTTAAGATTTTCTTGGGACTGGAGATATGGCACAGCAGCACAGCACCTTCCTGGCAAGAAGGAGATCCTGAGTTCAATTCTTAGCACTAAAAAAGAAAAAGATTTTCTATCTTAGTGTGTTCCTCAAAGGGCATTCACATTGAACTTTTAAAACTCATATGAATAAGGGAAAGAGGATTATAAAACAAATCATCCATATAAAATTTAATAATTCTATGGTTGATTCATAATTTTAATAAGTGGCCAAAACAGATACACTCAAATCATCCATCTTACAACAATTCTGTTAAGACATAGAAAGTAAAATATTTACTATTTTTCAGGGTTGGAGTTTATAAATGATGATCCTAATCTAGTGAAAATGGTTGAATCTCTAACCTGTGGGAAGATCTTTTCAGTGGAAATACTTGACAAGGCAGACACCCCTCTTGTGGTTCTGTACGACACTTCAGGAGACGATGACATCAATATCAATGCTACCTGCCTGAAGGCCATGCATGACAAGTCACTAGCGGTTCACCTCCAGGTACCCTCGGATCACCATTGCCATCTCTCACACTGTGTGAGAGAGGATCAACAGAAAAGAATGCTGCAGATTTTTGGCTAATAATTGATATAGAGATTACATTAATATTGAAATAAGGGAAATGAAATTATTAATAGTAATTATTTCTTTGAAAGTGGATTTTTTGTTTTTCACTTTTTACATTGAGTATATGTTTAATTTATATGAAAATACTCTACAGACATAATAAAGGAAAACAATATAAGAAAAAATTAAATCCACTAAGGTACTTAAGATTAACTTCAGTGTTTCAAAAATGTTTGGGGCATGCTGTCCTAAAAGAGAGAAACTTATATTTATAAGTTATAGAACAGTTATCCTAAAGAATAGAATAAAATATTTAAATGATCAGTCCAAGGACTTACAACATTAGGAAAAATAATCTTCATGAGTAGAATAGCTGTCTTTATTATCATGAATTAACTAAAAAATCTCTAAAATTAAATCTTTGATTCAATGTCTAAAAGTTGCTACAACTCATGTTGCCAGTGAAGACAGGTTAGAAAGTGACTGGTAATGGAATCAATTTGTAAAAATTCTTTATTTTCATTTCTATTATTTCTTTAATTTTTTTTCATTTCTATTAATGTTATGAAAACAGTTTTATGGGATAATTTTTATCTAAACAAAAGGGCAGAGAACAAGCCAAAGTGAGAGACATTTTTAGACTTTCAGACAATGGAATGTAGTAATATATACAAAATGTCTCTTTTGTGCCTGACACAAACAATTAGTTAAACGTAATTTTTTACACTTAAGTTGGGAATTTTATTCTTCATAGCTGTCCACTAATTTAGACAACTTTAAGATGCAGACTTTTGATAGGATATTAAGGTAACTGTGCCTTATGGAGTTGAGAGCACCATTCTGTTCTCAAGCATTCTTGGCATGTCCTTTGCTTGTTCCAGGTCGATGCCACATACACAAATGTCAAAGTGACAAATATTTGCTCTGACGGAACACTCTTCTGCCAGATTCCTTGCAAGGGTCTGAACAAGCTCAAGGACCTTCTGCATAAGATAGAAGATTACTTCCATTGCAAGGTACAGAAGAACACTGTTTCTCTTTAAAATTATTCCTAAAATTGCAGACAAGAATAGCTCAGTAAATTGCATAAGTATGAATAATTTTTTAATAGTTTGAGGTAAAATCTCTAGAATGCCAGGTAGTCACTCCAGACTTTAGCACTTTGAGAAGAGGGGGGAAAGCCTACCAGTTTCTGTGTTACTGTAAGTCAAAGGCAACACTAGTGTGCTCCAAAGGATTATCATGAAGATAGTTGCTGTACTGCTTATCACAGTGCCTGGAGAGTATACCTTCAGGCTATGGCAGAAGAGGCAGGTGAACACACCTGGCATTTTACTAGCACTCATATGTGTGTGGATAACATTTCTTTTGTTTTGGAATTAAAATACTATCTTTGAATCCAAGAGTCAGAATATGGAAAGAGACCTTCTGGACAACTGGCCTACCCTCCTTCCTTTTTATCCAGCCACTCTTAACTTTTTGTCAGATGAAAGTCCCCCTTTATTGTGTAACTAATGGAACCAGAACCTAAATTAACCACTGACCTCTGCTAGCATTGTATCAGTGCCATTTTGTGAGCTTGTACACTAGGGCAGAACAAGGCGCTGCCTGGCAGCGCCCTTCTGTGTTCACTGCCTCCACTGTGGCCCCCTCTGTCTCATGACAAGTCTGGCTGTGTGTGGGGCCACAGTCTGCCTGCACCTCTGCAGTCTGTTTCTACTGCTGTAGCCATATACTCTTTGCTGAGAGCTGTAAACATGTCTCAGGTTTCTTTCTTTTTTTTTTTTTTTTTTTTCCAGCATATGACTTCTGAGTACTTCATTTCACTACCCTTCTGTGGGAAAATTTGCCTCTTCCATTGCAAAGGAAAATGGTTACGAGTAGAGGTAAAGTCACTTGGTTAATTGTTTTAAAGCTAATTATGAAATGTTTAAAATGTACAAACATCATTTTAAAAATGGAATAAGCATGCTTGGACTGGTCACCCTTTTATGAAGCAAAAGATGCCCAACATGGCTGAGCACTGGTGTGTGCCTTCTGTTGTCTCCTGCCAGCACCCCTGAGGGAATGACCAGCGGGATTTGGTGTTTCTCATTCTGCTCATTTTTCTTTAGACATTTAGTGTTTGTGCACATATGCTTTTACTATATGTTACAATGTATAAATAGAACTATAGAAGTGAATTTGCATTTAGGATATGTGTAGTAAAAATGAATATGGCTAAATTAATAGTCTTAAATATATATTCATAGTAAAATGTATTTTTCTGAAACATGTCTTTTCACTCATTATGTTGATGTATGCAGCTCTGGTTCTTCCATTTCTACTACTGCATGATACACAGACATTACCACGCCATCCTGCTGATGATGACCATTTAGATTGTAATTTTTGTTATGAATAACAGTGCTTCAAGTCCTCCTGTGCACATCTCCCAGGGTGCATATGAGAGTTTCTGGGTACAGGGTATGTTAGCACCTTGAGGGTAGAGCCCTTGGAAAGCTCCGGCTTTCTAGTAAGAGTGCTTCAGATCCCCACCACCACCACCATCCCCGCCTCAGTCCAGTAGCTTTGGTGTTGGTGTTCACATAATCCTGCTTCCAGCCCCTGAAAGTTGTCTTCTTTTCTGGCTTGTTCATTTACAAAGTTGTGAATAATTTTATTTTATATTTCTATATTTTTTAAAAGGCAAGTTTTGAATTTTTGTGCCTGTTTTTTCTTCCTCTTTCCCTTTCTCCATCTCACTTCCCCATTCCCTTCCTCCCTGCCTACTGTTTCTAGTTTTCCAAGTTACTAAAGTTGAAAATCTTGGTTTAATTTTGGTATTTTTTATGAGTTTGTTTTTCCAGAGGTTCTTAGATGCAAGGATCTCTATTTTAGGGAGAACCCAAAACTCCCGTGAATTGTATGTAAATTTTTTGTGTGTATGTGTTTGCATTTCATATTTGGGGGTAAAAAGGATACATAATTTTCAAAACTCTCATATAAACCAACCCTAGAACCATTGCTTTTTTTTCTGCTTTTTTAAAAAGCTGCACAACATTGTTTTAAATTATACTGATTTTTCTCTTTAAAACTCATTGTGTCTACATCAATGAAAACAATTTTGGAGTAATTATTCTCATTGTGAATGTGTATCTGGAGTTGTACAGTCAAGGATTGTGTGTTACAATTTTTGAAACAAATTTCAAAAATTACATGTTGAAAAAACATGACATTATATATCCTAAAGCTCTGTGCTAATCAGGGTATAATATATAATATAGAAATACTTTTTTAAAGTTGTAAAATGATTTTCAGACTCTAAAGAGTTACAAAAGAGTATAAAGAGCTCCTGTTTGCACTGAGCTCATCAAATGTTAACATCTCATATAACCACTGTATAATTATAAAACCAGAAAATTAAGAGTAATACAATACTGTTAATTAATCTTCAGAAGTTTTTTTTTTTTTTTTTTTTTTTGGTACCGGAAACTTCTTTAGACCTCACTCTTGACAGGCAGGCACTCACCTCTAAGCTACATCCCAGACACTAAATTTTCCCTCAAGTGTTCTTTTCTGGTCCAGGAGCTAATACAAGATCCCATGTTGTATGTAGTTGTTACCTCTCTTTTAGTACCCTGCAACCAGTAATCAGTTTTTCTTTGTTATTTATAACTTTTTGAAAAGTAGCATCATTTTGTAATTATCTCTCAATTTGAGTATCTTCTTTTGCATTTTGGCCAAACATACTTTCTTACTGGTCATGGTGCATATCTCAATCCCAGCTACTTGGGAGGCTAGGCAGGAGGATTGCCTGCATGACTTATTGAGAACCCGGTTCAGAATAAGTGAGGGTAAGGACAGTAATGGAATAAGATAGAACGCTTCCCTAGCCATGTATGAGGTCCTAGGTTCTGTCCCTGGGACTAGCAAACAGAAAAACAAAATACAAAACACCTTCTCAGTATATGCCCAAATATTTTAGATAGATATGTGATATTATTTGTGTTCCTACTAAATAATGTGTTGTCCACTTTTGATGTAAACAAGTTTTAAATATTATCTTATGGTATATGGAAAGTTAGGGGGAAAATGATTATTGTACAAATAACTATAGAGATAATCATTGCTTGACTGTGTGTAGTTTCTCCTTTTTTATTTTTAGCTACTTAGACCTGTTTAAGCTAGACAAGTACTTTACCACTGAGCTATATCCCTATCCCTTTTAAAATCTTCTGTTTTGAGAGTCTCATTAAGTTACCCAGGCTGGCCTCAAACTGCCATCTTCCTCCTTGCCTCCTGAATAGCAAGGACTGCAGGAGTACACCAGCTCCCTAGTTTCTCCATTTTTGAACTATTAATTTAGACTTTACTTAACCTGTCTATGATTTCCTGAGTTTTAAATGTTTTCTGTTAGCAAAATGATAAAATTACCAAGGTTCTATGACAAAGCTATAAAATGTTATGGGTTAAAAAAAATCAGACTGTATCTTATAATCAGTAGAATTTGTTAACATATCAACTTACTTTAGAATGTCCTAGAATCAGAGAAAAGTTTTTATGAATTTTACTGATTATTATTAGCTTATTAAGTGAATTAAAAACTAAATGTTAAAATCAGTTCTACTCTAAAATAATTGTTGACATGTAAATACATTCTAAAGTAAATTATAAATTATTAACACTTTTTGTTGCTTTTAATATGAAATTTAGAATCATGTGAGATATAGCTGCACAGAAGTATATTGGTCTTCGCATACACTAATAAATTAACCACTGTTTGTCGTATTTCAGATCACAAATATCCATAGCAGCCGGGCACTTGATGTCCAGTTCCTAGACTCTGGCAACACAACCTCTGTGAAAGTGTCAGAGCTCAGAGAAATTCCACCTCGGTTTCTACAAGAAATGATTTCAATACCACCCCAGGTACAATTAGTCATAAACCTGGAGATTTTCTGGGAGAACTTTGGATGTGTTTGTTCATAATTGTGTTGTGAGATGCTCTCTATTTTGATCTTACTAATAATGATCAAGGTCCTAGTTTGTAAAAAGAAAAGATAAAATTTACCCATTTTCAGAAATAAATTTTTTTCTCATTGAAGAATAGCAATGAGACAGTTTCAAATGAAATTAGTAGGACAGATTCAATAATTAATACATTGCATATTGTTTTCGTAGTGGTTTTTTGCTGTAAAAGGTGCATATATAATATTCTATTTACAAATATTATTAGAGCAGATGCCTCTAATCAGTGAATTAAGAGAAGGTAGCTGTATACCTATTTTTAAAGCTGAACTATAGTACAGTTTCAATAACTAATACTTTTTTACATTATTATCTTCCTAGTGGTTATCTATAGTAGAAGAAGCAGACAGGATATCCTGTCCAAACACTATTAGTGCAAATCTTTCTTCTCATAGAATTATGCAAAAGTACTGCATATTTATCCTAACTATACTGTTGATACAAACACAGAATGGTTCTTCCTTTGTATCTCCTGTTTTTTTGTTTAGTCCTGCCAAAGATGGGTATTCAAATATTATAGGTACTTCAATTCAGCGAAGCAATCCAACACAGTCCAGCAGTCCACAATAGTAGTGGCTTATCCGAAGAAGTTGTTGACTAGAGCCATTTGCAGCTCAGCTTATTATTATAGCCTTATTTTGTATACCTCATTTTTATACTTTTCTGCTGGATGGTTAAGACCAAGATAAAGCAAGACCTGTATAACAAAAAATGTAACTTTTGTGTCTGATGAGGTCAGTCAAGTCTCCTCAGGGTTTATCCTGTAACCCCGTACCTCACTTTGTAGATCCTTTGTTTGTGGGAATGTAGACTGGTACAACCATTGTGGAGATCAGTGTGGAGACTCCTCACAAAACTAGGACTGGAAATCCCATTCAAGCTGGCTATCCCCTACTGGGAATTTTCCTAGAGGAACTGAAAACACCATATCATAGTGATATATGTGTACCTATGTTTATAGCAGCACAATTTGTGACAGCAAAATCTTGGAAACAACCAAGATTCCCTTCACATGAGGAAAGGTTGAAAAAGGTGTGGTATTTTTATATGATGGAGTATTACTCAGCTATAAACAATGATAAACTTGAAGTATTTATATTTAAGTGGATGCCACTCAAAGATATACTCATAAGTCAAATAAACCAGACACACATCTGCAAATATCATATAGTCTCTCTAGTTTAAGAACTCAAAAGAAGAAATACAAATAGAAAGGTATAACAACAAAAAGAATTTAGTCATGTAGTTAGGGTAAACTGAACTGCATATGTTGAAGGGTAATAATCAGTTTCTCTTCTAGATGGTTAATAATCTAAGTTTGCATATCAAAAATTGGAGAAATGGAAGGGCTGCAAGGTCAGCCAAAGTTTTAGCCCTAGCCTTTCAAGGTCAATGAAGCCTAACAACATAGGAGAACCTGTACTGTAACGTCATGTAACTCAGTTGTGTCCCAGATTTTCTGATCAAGATTATGGAGCCACAGAGGAATGTGATCGATGATCTATAGTGTGCCTAAGGAGAGACACATGGAGAGGAAACATTCTCTTAGGCTTTCACGAAGAGCAAACTGGTCGAGCAATAGCCGTGACTCATCCACTTGGCTGACACTGACAAAGAAAACTCTTAAGATAAAAATCCCAGGCATATTTACAGAATATTGTTAATACATACTTGTTTTCAAGTCCACCAACTCATTAGGCTGTGTTTTCAAGTTAGACTTCCTATTTCAATTATTAAATGAAAGTATTGACTTCTTTTTTATTTATTCATTGCTGTATCAGGGATTGAACTTGGGACCTTGCCCTTGCCAGGTGCTTATGCCACTGAGCTGCATCCCTGGACCTGAAAAGTATTAACTTCTACACAGCTTCAGTATATAGTATATAAATGTTTATTTCTAGAGGTCATAGTTAAATTAGTCAACCATTCCCTGGAAATCTGTTCATATGTTTTCATTTCTTGTATATTTTACCCCATACATTTTAATGAAAAGATTTGCCTCAGCCTATCCTTCCCCTCTTAGTAAACATTCAGATGATAAGATTTTTAATTGTTTTTACTTAATTAAAGTTAACAGAACCATTTACATTTTGGAGAGAAGTACAGAATTCTATATAGAAATCAATATATTTTTTAAAGATATAAACCAATTCTCTGTAATAGTAAAAAGTCTCTAATATTTCCTGAAGGCCTTAGTACTCAACATATAAATCTAGTTATCTATAAAGAACTCGTACAGCTTTTTAACATTTCTCTCACTCCAGTCTCTTACTGCCTTTTCTAATAGCAACTACTATAGAGAAGTTTAACATCTTTTCTAGCCTGTTATCAGTCATTTTTGCTCTGTTGCTCAGGTATAATACTGGAAGGCCATAGCCTCTAAGTGCTGCTATCACTTTCTAACAGTTCTGGCCTCATATTGGTCTAAGGACAGCCTTAACATGAAAAAGTTCCCTGGCCTAGAGGGGAGTGGGATCCACTGCTGCCTCTCTGAAAGTCATACTCTAGTATCCTTCTCATGCTGCTGGATTAACTGGTATTGGACATTTCAGTTTTTTTTTTAATGTATTTAGTACAGGATCTCACTACACAGATCAGACTCATAGTAATTCTCCTGTTTTCAGCTTCTTAAGCACTGAGATTATCGGCACAGACTACCACACCGTCTCAATCGCCATCTCAATGAGCTCCTAGGGTCAGGGCCAGCATGACTCGTGGTTTTGGCGATTGAACCCTGGCCCCTGCTTTCTGCCTAAGCAGGTGCTTTAGTCCGCTGAGCTGTCTAGCCCTTTAGACATTTCTTATAATATCTGAAGTCATTATTTGGTGGCTGTTAGGACTACTGGCTGGGAACTCTTAAAGGGTCCCTCATGCAGGTCTGTAGTTCACTTCTCCATAAGAGGTCCCAACTCACTGTAGCAAACCAGTTTGACCAATGAAAGCTGACCATAACATTATGGTTTGACTATTGTCTCAACAGTATTTTAAACTTGTAGATTTGTGGCCGATTTTAAAATCATAAAATTTCTCCTAGAAATGTCATTCTTCAGAAACTTGGGTAATGGTAGAGATGGTAGAGAGCATTGGTGGATATCAGTTTTCCTATCCTTTCTAATTCTCATCACAGCTTCCTTCAAAAGATTAGCACAGGGCTGGGGAGATGGCACAGCAGCAGCCTCGCTGTTTTAAGTTCAATTCCTGATACCAAAAGAAAGAAAAGGACTAGCACAAATGCTTAATTACCACAAGGTACTCAGGAGATGAAGGGTAAAGCCCACGAACTTTTAGGGCCTGAAGGGAGCTGGATTTCCTTCAAGTGTCACTGCATTAAGTTAGATAGGGGATGGTCCACAAGCTGGGCTGGGCTCTCCAAGTCACTTCATCACCTGCAAAATGGTGTCATGGCACTGTCATGCGGAAAAGTGTTGTGAGGTGAGGAGCACCTGGTACCAGCCCTGGCTGACAGGACGAAAGACAGTAGGAGCGATATAAATAGAGCCAGAAACATAGCCCAAACCAAGAGTAGTGATTATCACTATTAGCTGTGGCTCTTGCTTGCTCTCTTGCCAACATCTCTGACTTGTAGGAAAATAGCAATGCCATTAAGCAGAAGCACTTATTTTAAGATGTATGCTTTCTTCCCATTAGGCTGTGAAGTGCTGTTTGGCTGATCTTCCACAGTCAGTTGGTATGTGGACACCAGATGCTGTGCTCTGGTTGAGAGATTCTGTTTTGAATTGTTCAGACTGCAGCATTAAGGTTCGTATCTCACTGCTCCGGTAACTTCTAGCCAGGGAGGCTCAGCGGCCTTTGGGAATGAATTTTATCACACTGTAAACTCACATCACAGACATTTTATATTTTATATTCAAAAGGTTGGTTACATATGATAACTGCATTTCATGGTTAGTTTCTCATTTAATAAAGATTCCTATGTCTCCTATATTACTTTTAAACCATTGATATAATTTTTTCATTATGATAAAGAATTAAGACAGAGGGATGTCATATCTCTTGATGTATATTTCTAAGGATCAATTAAATAAGTTCGCTGTTTTTCCCTAATGCAGAATATGTTATAAATATATCATTTGCTAATTTTGCATCTCCAAAAACTTTGTTCATGTTTCCAGGACTAGAAATGTGCACCTGTTACTAGCTGATACCGGTGATGTTTTATATAAACATGTAACCATAAAGTGTCTTAAACAATATCTTCACTAGGATTTCTGCACCATTTTCACACTTTCCTATCTTTATGCTTCTCTAATGCTGACAGTGTTGCTTGCTTAATTAGCTACCACTTAATGTTCTTCAGCAGTTGCATGTTAATAAGTGCTGTTTTCTCAGCTGCTTGTCAGTGTCTCGGCTACTTAGTACAACCCAAAAGCCATGTATACGCAATAAAAATACCTATTAATAGCAAATTTTAAAATGATACCTCTGTCATAAATATAAAAATAACTTAGACATCAGCATGTCATTACTGTTTCAGAGGTTGAATTGAAGTAGACTTTTCTCTCTGGGAAAATTTTTTACAGTAAATTACTGTAGATGGATTGCCTTGCCGGTGTCTTCCTCTGTTCCTATATTCCTGCCTTTGGCTTCTAGTTTTCTTCATTAAAAGGGACAGCTGAAAGTATCTCACTGTTGTTCTTTCTAAAGTAAATCAGACAAATCCTAAGATAAATAGGAAGTGTTGATGCCCCAAGACATGTGACAAAGTAGCCCCAGTGCTCATTGCTTGGCCCCACACAAACAACCCCTAGCAGAAAGAACAGAGGTAGTTAGCAAGGCAGTACTCAGTTTCTGTTTGTTTATTGAAAGGAACAATTAACACTTGATGTTTTTTGAACAATTTTGCATGCTTATATCTGATAATCTGAACAACTAATTTGAAGACAGCAATATGGAATAGAAAAATCATTGTTTAATTCCTTTTCCTTTTTTTTAATTATTTAGTACAGGGTTTACAGGGTCTCACTATGTGGAATAGACTTGCAGTGATCCTCCTGTTTATAGCCTCCCAAGCATTAAGATTACAGGCATGCAGCACCATGCCCAGTCTCAATCACCATCTCAATGGGCCCTGGAGTGGGGCCAGCACAGCAGGCCCAGGGATTGAACTCCCAGCCCCTGCATCTGCCTAATCCGCTGAGCTATTTGGCAAGCCCTCTCATTGCTGAATCCTTATCATCTTGTTTTTTGAAATTCTGTACCATTTCTTTTTTTTTTAAATTCTCTTTAAAATTAAAATAAAATGTATAAAAAGAAGGTACCCCTTTCTCTAAGAAAGCCCCCTATCTGCCAAGGTATAATCAAGGGTACTGTTCACACATTTGTCTCATAAAACAAAATAGGTTGTATGCTGCCTATACAGAAAAATTTGCCTATACACTACATTAAAGTAGTGTTGAACATTTGAAATTATCTGAAACAAAAAAAGAAATTAGTGGTTCTTCACCTGTTAATATTCATATTCTGTTCTGCTTTGGTATTAAGAATTTTGTCTCAAGCCGGGCATGGTGGTGCATGCCTATAATCCCAGCACTCGGAAGGCTGAGGCAGAAGGATTGTTGTGAGTTCGAGACCAGCCTGAGCTACAAAGTGAACTTAAGGCCAGCCTGAACTGCATAGTGAGACCCTGTCTAAAAAAAAAAAAGAATTTTGTCTCAAATGATAGTATTATATATTTAATCTTAATGTTCATTTGCCAAGGAGGGCTGTTTGATGAGCTAAATAAGTATATATGTGAACACAGGCATGAAACACAGTGTGCTGGTTGGGATCATGTAGGAGTTACTGTATCTGGTATTCTTAGTGAGAGTCTTGAGGACTAAACAGTTGCAATTTGCAGGTACAGTACTAGGAACCAGTAGCTCTGGAATTCATCAGTTAAAGTGCCTGAGTCTTTCTTGCTACTTACTTGCTGTAAAAATATACTTACATTGTGCCTTGTCACAGGTAGGACTTCCTCTAATGAGAAATGTCTTAATAAAGTATGTTAAAAGGAAAAATAAAAGGTCCCCTGGGTAAAATTGTCACCTTGGCCTGTGCAGTGCAGTGTTCATCCTCTTTCTCTCCAAGTCCCTCTCCTCCATGTAGTTAGGAGGTAGACAGGAGGAAAGCACATGCATTGAAGTGAACAGGGAGTTCATACCTGAGATCCCCAGCAGTGTGCTGGACAGTGAAGCTTTTTCCTTCCTGTCCATGTGAGAGGGTACACCAGCCTGAAGTCAAATGCTTATTAAACCTTTTGCTGAGGCTGGGCCTGGTGGTGTACACCTGTAATCCCAGCACTTGGAGGCTGAGGCAGGAGGATTGCTGTGAGTTTGAGACCAGCCTGGGCTACAGAGTAAGCTCGAAGCCTGTCTGAAGTGCATAGAGAGATCCTGACTCAAAAAGACAAAACAATCTTTGCTGAGGCCAGGGGATGAACACATGGGGATTAATCATGCTATTCTGAGTCTTTTGGGATGTCATTAATTTAAAAACTTTGTGACATAGAATTACTTCCAAGGGACAGTGAGCTAGCTCAGCAGATTAAAGCACCTGCTTAGGCAGACACAGGGACCAGGGTTTGATCCCTGGTGTGCCATGTTGGCCCCACCCATAGGGAGTGCTGAGTCAGAGACTCAGACTGAACGTAGTGGCACATGCCTATAATTCCAGTGCTTGGGAGGCTGAAAATAGGAGGATCACTATGAGTCTGATTTGTGTAGTGAAACCCTGTAGACCCTGTACTAAATAAAAAAAAATAAAAAAATAAAAAAGAGCTACTTCCTTTTTCTCTGTGGTAACAACCTCTGGCAAGTTTTAAAGTTTCAGTTTTTCCTTTCCACTAGATTGTAGCTGCCTTATGTGCTATTTTCAGTTGACTCTGTTTATTGCTGGAATAACACAGTTTTTCTCATATATAAAATATCATTTATCTAAAAATGTAACCATTTTCCTGTTAAAACCTAATTATTACCTAAAATGAAGGTTTAAATATTCTCCTTATTTTTCTATTAATATATTATTTTTATTCAGAAAACAATCCATTTTTAACTGAATAACTTTTTTATTTTAAATTAAGTGAGTTTAACATCAGTATTAAAGTGAATCATAGCTAGCTTTTTCTCTGAAAAACTCTTTTAATATTTAAGATGAATATAATTGCCTCTCAGAATTTAATGTTAATTTGGATTTCTTAAATTATTTTTTTTCATTTTCCAAAGGTTACAAAAGTGGATGAAGCCAAGGGGATTGCATATGTGTATTTGTTTACTTCTAAGAACTTTCCTGACCCACACCGCAGCATTAACCACCAGATAACGAACGCGGACCTGTGGAAGCATCAGAAGGATGTGTTTCTGAGTGCTGTACCCAGCGCAGTCAGCTCTCCCACTAGCAGAAACGGCAATGTGCCTGTGGCAGATAGCGAAGCAGAGAATTTTAAGAAAAGTGTCCCCAAAGTCATCACGAAGCCCATGGTGGACCACACTAGCTCCTTCTCCACAGAGGAGCTGCCTCCTCCACTCCTCTTGTCAAAGCCTGGGCAGCACATGGATGTGTATGTGCCCGTGGCCTGCCACCCAGGCTACTTTGTCATCCAGCCTTGGCAGGAGATCCATAAGCTGGAAGTTCTGATGGAAGAAATGATTCTGTATTACAGTGTATCTGAAGAGTGCCACATGCCACTGGAGAAAGACCATGTGTACGCCGCAAAGGTGGAAAATAAGTAGGTCCTTGGATGAAGCCCTTATTCTGTTCTGTTCCTAAGGAAAATGCGTACAGTGATGCGGAGGGCCCTTAATCTCTTCAAGGGGATTTTGAACCTCAGAAAGGAAATCGTTAGTATATGTTTGTAATACACAGTCAGTGCATTCATCAGGCTACTTGGTTCGTATGTGCATCCCTCTTGATCCTTTTGACTATCTTCCCCACCTCTAGGGCCCCTTCCCATCAACCTCCCTGTTTCCTATCATCTGTCTTTTATTTTGCTTTCAAATTATTTGTAGCTTAGCTTTATCATATAAAAGAAACCATACAATATTTAACCTATGTGACCTATTTCAGTCAGCATCAAGGAATGTGTTCAGGAATGGGAATTTTTTATGTAAAGCAAAAACCAATGAATTGGGCAGTTTTTCTCATATTTAAAGTAATGTTATTTATCTAAAAAATGTAATCATTTTCCTGTTAAAACATAATTATTGCCTAAAATGAAGGTTTAAATGTTATCCCTGGTACAACAACAACAAAAATGTTGTCCCTAATCCTATTAGAATATTATTTTTTATTCAGAAAGCAATCAATTTTTTAATTGAATAACTTTTTATTTTAAAACATCATGGGGAATTTAGAAAATACACGAAAAAAGCACAACCAAAATCAGCTACCCAAACATAGCACTTTTTAAACTGCTTATGCAAATGTCTTCGTTTTTTAATGCATATTTATATGTCTGGTAATTATTATTGTACATAAAGTTGTACACACATACCACCATCACCACCCCAAAACTCAGTTTAAAAGGTCAAACCTTTTTTAAGTGAAATGCTTTTATTATTTCTTAAGATAATAGACATATATAAAACTATCATTTTACAGGAGACTAAAGCTAATTTTCAACTCTCAAATGTGAAAAGTCTAATAGCTTCCATTTTGAATGCAATATACATGTCACATGCTTTATTTTATAAATTTGTCTCAGCCACAACTCTTTGCAGGATAATTTAATTACAGTTAAAACCAAACTAGTAGTAACCAGTTATCTTGAGCCAGGAACAGATTCATGATGGGTAATGGTGGAGAATTCCTTCTTGCAGGAAAGGAGTTTATATAGGAGAACTCATGAGCTAGAGATCTCTAGTGTAGGCACTTCACCTACACTAGGTTTAAACATTTCTGCCCCAAGACTCTTGGATTTAAGTCAGCTGATTTGTTACCAGATAAATAACGAATATTTTACATGTAAGAACAAATCTGTGTAAAATGTTTAGAGCTTCTTATCTAGATTGTGTAAGACTCAGAACTGTTTAGTAGGTTTCCCTACTATAGTAAGTTTAGTAAGTGTTCCCTACTATAGTAAGTTAAGACTTAGGAATTGCAGATAACACTTTTATTACAGTAGTTTTCAAGTCTGTCTGAATAAGAAATGCCTGGAAATCCTATTAAAAATATAAATTCTTCTTCCTTACTTCAGATCTCCTAAATCAGATTCTGATGTGAGGTTTTTTTTTTAAATTAAGTTTGTTGATATATTCTAGATACACATAATGATTATATTCAGAGAATCTCAGTTTTTAGCCAACTACAGGGAATACCTTGCACTGAAGTTGGTAATCTAGTTAAAACTGAAGCCTTTATGTAAGCTAGTACCTTTAAAAATCAAAAAATAAATGCAAATACAACATACTATTTTCCTGAGACTTTCTCCTCACTGCTCTGTACTTATGGACTAAAATAGAAGCCATCATCATTTTGCCCAGTGAAATATAAAGACAGTGCTATTGATGGTAACCAAACATATTCGTCTTTCCTTGAACTTAACAAATTAGCAACCTTTATCAAACTGGTATGTCTCCATATGGAACATCCTCTCCAGTTTGGTCTGAATTTCATATTATATAAAGTTATAAGGCACTTTTTATATAGTATTAATGCAAATGAATTAAAATTAACCATTACACAAGATAACTGAAGCTTGGAGAGGTTAAATAAAGAGCCTTGGGTAAGACAGCTATAAAGTGGTCCAGGTGGGACTCCAGCTCAGGTCTGCTTGGCACCCAAAGCTGAGCTACTTGTGAACCCTTTCTGTGTCTTGGTTATGTTTGGAACCATGCATTATTGAACATGCATTATTGTTCTCTGTACTTTTGAGTCTTTCTGAAGATTTCAGGAGTTCTTTCAAAATTCCCCAGTCACACAACGGTATTCAGAGATGTTGCCTCTGTTCACCTTAGGGCAGACTCATCCTCCCCTAGTGTTTGTTGGCCATGCCAACCTAGCAGTATGTTACAATAAGGGGTGTGCTCTTCTGCCAAGCTTATGGCTGATAAACCATTTCAGAGAATAGCTAGGCCTACTAAGAACAAGCTCACACCATTCAGGTGTCAAGACCACAACCTTCCTTTCCATAATCATCCTTTTTAATCACATGATTGAAACTGTAGGATTTTAAAGTAATCTTTCATATATTAAGCTTGTAGTCTGGACTTTTCTCTTTTTTTATGCTATTAGTGTAGACCTAAGTTAGAGAGAAAATACATTCATGTGAGTTTCTTCCTAGCACCTTGATTGAGCTCCCAGAGCTGAAATAAGGCTCCTCTTTTTCCTCCACATGCACTCATCTATTCCAGGTTCTTTTTTTTTTTTTTTTTTAATTGGCAGAATGGGGGATTGAACTCAGGCCCTTGAACTTGGCAGGGAAGCATTTATTCCACTGAGCCATCTCCCCAACCCTATTCCAAGTTCTTTATCTTAGGTGATAGGTGGGATTTGTTTTGGTTTGGTGTTTAATTTCCTCATTTAGCATAATTAAAACAGCTTTTCATTCAAAGCTTTTGATTTCTCAACCTCACATCTTATTCTGAGTTTCCATCTCTGTACAGTCTCCCTCCTAACATTACTGGAGTGTTTGCTTCAAGCTGCTGCACCCTTGTTAGCCCCATGGACTTCTATCTCAAGCACTTCTTGAGCTTCAGCTTGCGTACCTCTTTCTATCTTCCAGACGTGGACAAAGTACTAGACACATAACATACTGTCCACTGTCTCTGTAGGCTAAAAGCATTCCCTGTCCTTGTGCTAATTATACATCATGGTATCTATTTCATTCTGCATAGAGATGGTTGGTAGTTTATGTATCAGTATCCTCCCCCAGCTCTGTAAGGTAAATAAGGTATTAATCAGTATCTGCACTGCTTTTGTAAAAGATCAAAGAAAAACTTTATTGAACAGATTCAAAACTTCTATGACAGTATAGTTTTGTATTTTGACATTTTGATGTTAATTTCCTATCATAATTTTATGCTAACCTTAAAGCAGCTGCTGACTTTGTGTGTTTTCTCCTTTAATCTGATGCATGCTAGGTGGTACAGGGTGCTTTTAAAAGGAATCCTGACCAATGGGCTCGTCTCTGTGTATGAACTGGACTACGGCAAACATGAATTAATCAATGCAAGGAAAGTCCAGTCCCTAGTGGACATATTCCGAAAGCTGCCATTCCAAGCAGTCACAGCTCAGCTTGCAGGTAATTTCCATGGAATCTTGCACTCATGCTGCAAAGTTCACATTGTCATTTTGGCCTGGATCCTGAACAAGCATGGAGTCATTGGCCTACTGAAGAGTTGTTGTTTCTTATTTTTTAATACTAACAACATCTTGGCCATAATGGAAATTATTTTAATGATCTAGTACTATCATGTAATACCATTCTATCTGCTGTTTCTATTTTTTTCCTACTCTTCTGCTTCTGGTTTCATGAAAACATGAGTATATTTCTAAAGTTGTAGTCCTAATACAGGCGTTACATGGCATTTTCCTCACTTGGCCTTTTCCAACTTAAGAGCCATTTCTGTGGTTTTATAATCATTGGAGGCCCCTCAGTGTGGCGCCTCACACATGCTAAGACTGCATTCCCTCACTGAGCTATTCCCCTAGCTGCTGTTAATTATTTTTAATAGAATATTAAAATATTTCATCGAATCAATAGTTCTCTATAATTGAACAATTAGGTTGCTTATAGCTTTTAATATCAAGAGATCCTGCCGATAAATTAGCAAGAACAAAGAATAATAAAAATAACCAATAGAAAAAGAATATTTCGTTATTATATGGCACAAAGTGTACCTCTTTGCAGTGAGTACAGAATATTTGTGGGCCATTTTCATGGCCAAGGGAGTTTCCAGTTTTATCACAGGTGACAGACAGCATGCAAGGGTGCCATTCCGCCACATTCACACCAACCTTTTACTATTAGAACTTGAGCTGGCATTGAGGACATGTCTTGGTGGTGGAACAATGGGGCTCTGAGCTGTAATCCTTAGCCCTGAAAACACAGTTGATGTTGGGAGAGCTGCTTAGGTAGCTGTACAGTGATGCCCATGTACAGTGCTGTTCCATGAAGTTTTCCTTTGACATTTTGAGAAATCAGCATAGATGCTGGTGGCTGCCCTAATGGACTCCTGAAATTAGGTGCTCAATGTTGGGTAAAGCTCGCCTGGGGGCTGTGAGCATCAGCTCCAGGCAAAAAGGCCAGGAGAGCTGAGGAGTGCAGCTTCCTACATCACCGGAACACTCTGCCTGCTGCACTGGCATGTGTGATGTTGTGAGCACCCAAGTCCACCCTGGTCCCTGCCCCGCTAGCCCATACCTGCCACATGCTAGAGGCCATTTGATCCCAGCAATGAAAGAAATTTTTATATAGATTCTGCTTTGATTTATTGAATAACTTTTATTAGAAGGTTATATTGTCTTACTTTGAAATACTTGCCATTTTCTCTGTGTCTATTATAATTCAAAGGAAATTCTCATGGTGATTGGATGTAAAGCAAAATTGGCATTTTGCCCACAATACCTACCTTTTAGACTGCTTTGGATTCAAACCTCAAGGCAGTTTCTTTAGATTTAATGGTCACCTTTTCTATATTTTGCTTTAATGTTCAAGTTTTGCTAGCAACACATTCTGTCACATATGAGCACTGCACTTTCCAGACAGGAGTCTCTGCAAGAAATGAGTACTGGCGCCCTCATCTGTGTCACTAGCATGATGGTCATTTGTGCTTGCCCTGTACTGGGGACTCTGCCACCCACCTGAGAGCTTTTTTCTTGTCTGATCTACATGACCAGTGCTATAAATTTCTTTAATCACTACTTTTGTTTCATCAAATTTTAATGTTCTTTTTAAAAAATTTTTAGCTTAAAATATCTTTTGCATTCTCATTTATTTTTCAGTTCTTATTTTTATTGATATGTTTCCAATGCAGAGCCACCGTATTCCCTATGGGGAGCTGTGTGTGTGTGTGTGTGTGGCACATTGAATTGATCTTTTCAACTCCTTTCTCTCTCCTCCTACCTCCAACTCTTAATCTCCTACTCATGTGAGAAAGCTGTGTCTCACTGCTTTTTTGTTTTCCTTTATTTTTCTCTTTCTTTGTATCTTGGGTTTCTAGTGTAAGAGAAACCCTGCAATCCTCAAGGTTTTATGTCAGCTGTTTCACTTCACATTATGGTCTCCAGGAGCATCCATTTTCCTACAAATGATTCCGTTTTCAGTCTTATTGTGTTTTGTTTTTTAGCTTTAGAAATTTGTGTTGTCACACCCTCAAGATCAGTGGCCTTTCCTTAAGCTCGAAGTTAAGTATCTTGCCCCACTCCCAGAGCCTCGAGTCCAGCAGACTGTTTCTCCAGGGCACCCTACATTGCCTGCTTCCCTCCCAGAAGGAATGGTATAGTTTGAAAGTCAGAGAACCTGGATTCAAGTCTCTTCCTACTCACCCATCCCTGTAATTATTTATAAAATAGCCAGCCAATCCCTGTCTTTCCTGTGTAGAATGTCTGAACTATAACAGGTGGACCAGCTGAGAGAATGAATGTGAAATCCCTTTGTGGACAGAGCAGGTAGCACAGTCATATGCCTGTTTCTCAGTGTACCTATATCTGGAAATAAGGTCTTGCTGGTGAGTCTCCCCTTGGCGTAGTTCCCTTTCTAGACTCACTTTTGCCACAACTTTGCACCAGCTAGCTTGTCGGTCACAGAGGCTCTCAAATTACAAGGAAAGAAATGTCCAAGAGTGTGTATGGTACAGAATGTTTCCCTCTTGCTCCAGGATAGCCATGCACTAGACAGAAGAGTAGACAGACAAGGAGTTTCTTGGGAGTCCTCTTGTGCTATGCCCACCAGAGTCATCATTTTGGTACACTTGGTTCTCATCCAGCTAAGCCCTAGGAAATTTGAGAATATTCTCCAAGCTTAAGAACTCCATGGAAGTAAGTTTATCCAACTACGTGGAAGCTAAATGCACAATATGTCTTCAGGAAACAAATCAGAATATTGTAAGGATTCTTCAGAGTCCTTGGGATGAGCCTTCATCCACTCACAAGTGAGGTCACTCCCAAGGTTGCTGCTTCATTGCCTGTGACGTTTATGAGGAAGCCCTTTGTAGCTGTGCAGTGTGACTTCACGTTTAATGCCCTGAATCAGAGATGTAATGGAGTTGCTGTGGGTCATCTCTTACCTTGCTACTTAGATTCTAGAGGGGTTATTGTATTACTTATTAAATATATGACTTAAAAATTGTCAAGGCTACTGCAGATGTCTCTTAGGAGAAATTCTTAGTAATTGAAGATTTAACCCTCTTACTCTGTAGATAGCAAATCTTTTAAAACTATGTGTAAGACTCCCAGACTGTCATTCCTTTAGCATAACTGATAGTTTGTCTAATCTAGTATATGTGGACTTAGTAAAATATTTTTATCTCTAGTTTGTTTTAGGTTCATATTTAGAATTCTCTAAATTGACTTCTCATGTTTAAGAGTCTTAGGAATTTAGAGATTCATGAAGCTGAAATTCATCTGGTCCAAATAGTTTCTTCATGTTAGGTAAACTGAGGACCAAGAGATCAGTTGATGAGCTAGAGATCACCCCACCTGACAGAAAAGAGCTGGGGGGAAGAGAATAGTAACTGAGTCTTCTGGCCTTGGATTTAGTGCCCCTTATATGACACTTTAAATTTGCTTTAAAGTGACACTCTAAATAAATCATGCAACAATTCTTTTTTTAAACTGTATTTAGCCCATCAGGAAAAAAAAACTTTAAGAGAAGGGCCACTAATATTATTGATATTCTCAATTATTAGTTTATGAGTACCTTAAGTATGAGAAATACGAGTAGCCATTATTACCTCATTTAAGAATCATGTATTATAGGGTTGGCCAAATAGCTCAGCAGATTAAAGCGCTGAGGCACAGGAGCTGGGGGTTCAATCCCCAGGCCTGCCATGCCCCCCACCCAGGCACACTGAGATAGTGATTGAGACTGGGAGTGGTGGCGCCCTGTAGAGCCTTCCCTAAAATACAAAATAATTAGTAATAAAATAATAAGATACTACAACATCAAATCCCAGATACAACTTTCATTGGGAGGTAAAGGCTTACAGAAGCCACTGCACTCCGAGTAGAAAAATGACAATCTGGATGGCTGTGTGATGGCTCAGTAGCTGTTTTCCACCCTAGGCAGTTCTAACCTGGGATGCTTATGCTATTTTAAGATTAACAGTTTCCATTAAACTGATCTGAGAAAGGCATTTCACTCTCTCTCTCCTAGGAGTGAAGTGCAGCCAGTGGTCTGAAGAGGCTTCAATGGTGTTTCGAAATCATGTGGAGAAGAAACCTCTGGTGGCACTGATACAAGAAGTTATTGAAAATCCTAACCCTTGGGACCGAAAAGCAGTGGTCTATCTCGTGGACACATCGCTGCCAGACACTGATACCTGGATTCATGACTTCATGTCACAGTATCCATTAGAGTCTTCAAAAGCTAATTATTGCTTCTGAGACCTCCACCACTAACTAATTCAGACTTATTTAAGCAATAACAAATGCAGTAGGCTTTAAAACATCTCATTTCTGCTACATGGCTCTGACTGTTGTGGGATCTTGAACATGCCAGTGTTTAATGAGAAATAGTTAACAAGTTTTGTTTTGACAGTTGACTTTTCAAAGAAAATTGTACTTGAATTATTACTATACTATTAGAATAAAAGAAAGTTTATCAATATAAAAACTGGCTACTTTGTATTATGAAGGCATTATAATCTTAAGATGAAAGTTGTCTTCTCCATTGATACTGTCTTCCTTGCCATGCTACATTGTTTTCCAGTTAAACTGAGAATTTTATGACTTAACTCTACCCTTGTATGGTGGTTGTATCCCCAGGCAAGTGATCCCCAAAGCATGTGATGACTTACCTTGATTCTTTATCACCTCAGGATTCCCTCAAGAGCAGGCCAGGAAAATTACCATCCCCTCACTCCAAATCTGGAGGGCTTCTTATGGCCCAGAGTGTCCAGACCCTAGAAACAGACTGTCCATAATCCTCCTACCCATTCCTACCCATAATCCTCCTGTCCACCACATCCTGATGAAGCCACCCCTGACCTTTACCTTACCCTTCCTCCCACCCATGCTCATCCAGGACTGATGACACCCTAAAACAGTGCTTGCTGCCCTTTAACTTTGCATACTCCAGCCCTTCGGCCAGCCTGCAGCTCATTCTTCTTACCATCTTTTGTCAGTGCCCTGTCTCACCTGGGCCGATCACAGAGCTTCCTCTGGTGCCCCTTTCTAGTGTTTCACTTTGATTATGCCCCTCCTTCTGGATACCTATGTCTCAGTGAACTTTGTAGTACACAATTAACAGTCTGTGTACTAACCACACTAACTAGATTATGAGCCCTTGAGGAGTAACAAGTCTCAGTCACTCCCTTTTCTGTGCTATATTGGTAAATGCTTGCAAACCAGTTCCAATAGGAACAGGGAGGTGAGCCTTGATTTGTACCACTTGACAGTTTACATGCTGTTTGTACTCCCACCATTGTTTTCTAGCTAACAAGGTGGATATGGAGATAGATATAGATTCATAAAGATAGGGGTGAAGTCAAGCCTGAAGGTCCAGGCAGATGATTCTTAGAGTTTGAGAGGAAGATTAAAAATCTGATTTTTCGGCTAGGGAGATGGCTCAGTAGAATAAGTGCTTCCCTGGCAAGTGCAAGGACCTGAGTTCAGTCCCTGGTTCCACCAAAAAATAAAAAATAAAAAAAAAAATCATTTTGAACACACTAACTTGAGCTAGTATACTTTCTAATAGATGCAAGCTATTAGAAATATGGAGTGCATTTGAGAAAGCCAGGCTGTAGATGAGCTTGAAGTTATTTTTATTTGAGAAAATACAGAAATAGTAAAAGACCACATGTTCTAAGGTTTTCATTTTAAGCATATAAAATTATCACTAGCTTTTAAATTTTTATGTTGAATATATTTTAACTGAAAACTCAAGAATATCAGGGATGAAAAAGGTCATGATGAAAAAACATACTGTAGATGTTTAAATCATGTAAAAGACAAGTAAAGTAGGACATGTTTTAATCAAAATAGCATACAGCAACAATAGCAAAAATCTTCAAGTTAGGTACAAAGACAAAGTGGTTCTATTTCATTGACTAGAAATATTTCTGTTACTTTTTAAAATTATATTTGTTGATATAACTGTAAAATTAATCTGATGCTGGGACAGTTTGGCAAATAAATGAATTTAGCCTCTATCTACTTCATCCCCTATTCCCAAGTCCTAAGTGGATTGGAAACCTCAGTGTGAAAGGTAAGGTCAAAAGAACACAGGAAGATACCTTTATAACCCAAGGGTAGGAAACAGGATACACAGAGTACTGCCGATAAAAAGATGGGTAGACTGTTAAAACTAAAAATATCAGTTCATCAAAAGACATAAGAAGGACAGACAAAGCACAAAGTGGAAGGGTAGAGTTGACACATACCGTGGTGCCTCAGTTTACGAACTTCACTCTGCTCTGATTGTGAACAGAGTAGGGCGAGAACAGAATCAAATACAGTGGTTGGGTTCAGTGTTGACCCTATGCGAAAATTTGACTTGGTTCTCATCTAGTACAGTTTGTGACCAGAATCATGACAAGAAGCTCATGAACTGAGCCCCCACTGCACTGAGTATAAACAGAAGACTATCCAGAAGAAAAGCAGGCAGTAATTTGAACAGCCTCTTCACAAAAGAAATGTAATCGGCCAAATAAACGTGTACCAGTAGTCTGTAGGGAACACCATGTGGAACCCCAATGTGTTACCATGCTCATGTACAAAAATGGCTATTGGTGTTAAAGGTGTGTAACTGCTGTGTAGAATAGTACTGTGCAAAGCCTTTGGAAAAGATAGGGCCAAGAATATGAGCTCAGCAGTGCAGTGCCTACCTGGCAAGTGCGAGGTCCTGAGTTCAATTCTCAGTACTCCCCCCCCCAACAGAAGCTTTTGGAGGGTGTGGCAGGCATTCACAAGTGTGTGCACATGGAGGACTCAGAATGTTCACAGCAGACTGTTTGTAATAAGCAACCTGGGCTGGAGAGAGCGCTCAACAGACTAAGCGCCTGCTTAGGCAAGCTCATGGAACAGGATTCAAACCTCATGCCATGCCACCCCGCCCCTAGGTAAGCTAAGCTGACCACTGAGACCGGGTGTGGTAACACATGCCTGCAATCCCAGTGCTGGGGAGGCTGAAAACAGAAGGATCACTGATAGTCCAAGCTACATAGTGAGACCCTATACCAAATATGTAATAAAGAAAGATATAATAACCTGAATGTTCACTAATAGATGGAATTTAAAAATTTGTGGTATAATCATGTAGCAGAAAATACCAACCCACCCACCCCAGCCAGTATACTTCAGTTTGTTAGTTACCCAGGTGATAGTTCCTGTTCCAGTTCCAGTTGCTCCTGTGTCTTAGAAATGGCTGGCCACTGTGACACACATTAAATAAACCAGCCCCCAATTGATGAGCCATTCCACCTCTGTACTTCCTGCTTACTTATCCCGTATAATCCCCAGACCACCAAGATCAGGGCCTGATAACTCTGGGAATGATCCAGGTCCGTGCCCATCAAATAAATCTGCCTCCAAATCCTGAGTGTCATTTTGGTGTTTGCTTGCTGTTGCAGTCATAGGATGGAAAACATTTCAGGTGCATGAAACATCACATATAATTTCGTAACAGAGTTGAGTGAATGAAGACAAACCACAGACTTACAATAAAGTAAGGATGTGATTACCAAAAGGATCCAGAAAACATCTGTGGGAGGGAGCTGTGACCCAGGAGAGACAGGTTGCCTTCTGAGTCAGGCCTGGTGATGCACACCTGTAATACCAGCACTAAGGAGAATTGCCACAAGTTTGAGGCCAGCCTGGGCTACATAGTGAGTTCAAGGCCAGTCTGAAACCTTGTCTCAGAAAAACAACAGAGGAAGTCATATGCCTTTTGAAAAGTGCACTCTCATAAAAAGACATCTTTGTGAAAAATAATTTTAAAATGATCTTCTGTGTTATATACATTAAATTAAAAGTTAATTTTTATCAGGGTCTCCCCCTCCCAAAACTTTCCCATAAGACTCTGAATTGAGACATTTTCCTATGACTGTACAAATTTCCTTTGCATGAGCCATTTATTAAAACAATTATAATTTCTGTTTAAAGGATTGTTCTGGAAAACATTAGCCTTTTAAGAAAGCGGAACTTTTTGTTGTGGTTATTTTAAGTCCTTGGACACTCCATTATCTCAGTATGGTGTAGAGAGAATGCGTTTGACTCTGCAGGAATTACGTGTTTACCAAGTGATGTTAAAGTATTAAAGCTTGGGCTCTTGCCAGACCACGCTGGGCTGCTGGGAAGATGAGATAGATCACTGCTTCAGAGGAGGCGAAGGTGCAGCCTCCCCTTGGCTGGCTTTACTAATCCTTCGCTACTGAGGACCTCTGAAAACTTCTAGGCCCCTCAGGAATAAAACAGTCTGCCTTTTCCAGATAGCTCTATGTCCTCAAGCTCTTCCTGGGCTTAGTGCAGAAGCAGAAAGAGTCAGCGGGACGCCCCTGCACTTGGGGCGAGGCTGACTGGTTTGGCCCGGCCCCACCAGGCCCGCGTTGCCCCAAGTGATGTCGCCCCTAGACCGGGTCCGCGCAGCACCCCCAAGTGGACAGGGAGGGTAGAGGGAACAGCGGGGCGGGGCGGGGCGGGGCGGGGCGCAGTGACAGTGGAGCCGCCCGCCCCTGGCTCCCACCGCGCAGCCCACAGAGCCCGCCCGCGGGCCGCCCCGAGCTCGTCCAGCCCTGCTGCGCTCCTCGCCCGTCTCCCGCGCTCTCCCTGCCGCCCGCCGCGCCGGCCCCCGCTCTGCGCCCGGGTAAGCCCTTCGCCATCCTGGGGTCCCCCTTGGGCTCGCGGGGCTCCCTGCCCCCGCACTTGGGCCCCAGCCATATCTGGGCAAAATATTCAGCTGTCGCCGCCGCCGCTGAGAGGGACTGAGTGTGGCTCCCTCTATAAATAGCTGCCGCCTCGGGCTGCCTCCGGCTTGGGGAGCCCGAGTGTCGTGAGTGTCGTGGTCCTCGGGCTTGGACCTTCGCGTCGCCGCTGTCAACGCAGGGGTACCGCGGGAGCTCGGCTGGGAACAGGTGCCACCCGCGCCGGGCACCCGGGCGCGGCCTCCTCCTCCCGCGGAGAGTCAGATTTCCCTAATTGAAGCCAGGAGCGGGGCGTCGGGGCTGGCGGACCGGAGTCGGGTTCGCGCCGCGCCCGCCAGAGACAGGAAAAGTTTCCCAACTGCGGGAGACACCGGGGCTTAGAGCACCGCTACTTGAGCGGGTGCAGCCGAACGCCGCAAATCAGAGAGCCTGGAGGCTGGAGTCTCTTTGGGGTAGTCAACTCGCAGGATGGCGTTGGCAAACCCTGCCCCTCACCCCCAGCTCCGGACCTCGGTTTCCACGTTTGTAGGACCAGGTTGGGTTCCTAGAAAGGGGCTAGGGACCCGGGCAGTAGTAACAGCGTGGCGCGCTGTTCGCCGGTTCCGGGCCTAGGCTTGTAGTGCACAGCAGGAGGAGCGGGCGGAGGAGTGGAGACCGCCCAGCTTCCCCACCTGCTACTGCAACCTGGAACCACTAAGACCCTCTAGCTGTGCACTCTCAGAAAGTGCGTCGCCGCGCAGCTCAGGGGCTGCTTGGTCGCCATCACTGCTTTAGCAAAATAGCAAGTGATCCATAGAGCCTGAGATCCTCCAAACAGTTGGGGTCAGGGGCTCCGACCAGGTTTCCTAGCTCAGTTTCCCCTCCTGGGTGGCCTTCCTCCATCCGCACCTACCACGGCCATTACAGACCCCCACCGCAGCACTCTCTCTCAGGCTCGCTCTGAGACTCTTAGAGGCCACCTGGCCCAAGTTCTTCCGTGTGCACTGGAAGAGCCTGACTGACCCAGGTGCTGGGCCCTGCGTGTCCAGACAAACCCATCTGTCTGCCCATGTGAGCGCCATCTTGTCCATGAAGGTCCTCAGAGCCCCCTGCTCAAGGTCACAAGCTGGACACAAGGTTGGCAGTCTCCACCACCTTTCCTAGTTTTCTCTGCCCCCTCCTTCTGTAGGGCAGGTTTTGGGGCCGTTTGAGCGACACAGGCCCCTTTGGTGATCTGCTGCTGTCCAGGACTTTCCTTTGCAATAGAGCCCTCATCCAAGTGAGATTTGTTTCTACTCTTTTTTTGTACATATTCTCTAAAGCCATTTCAAAGCCTCACACATAAAAGAACTAAGGGAAAATGATGCCAAATGGTGGTCAGATTTCCCTAATGGAAGCCACAAACGGACAGGCAGAGTCACTCTGGTGTATTGTTTCTAATGAGCTGGTCTTACAAACCCCTGGTTTAGTCACTGGTCCTTTGGTTCCTCCCCCACCTAAGTGGAAAGCTAGTGTCCTCTAAAAATAGCCCCCACCTCCCTTATCAGAGTCTCACACCTTCTCCCTATTCCTGGGCAGGGTGATTTCTCACAGCTCAGCAAAAGCAGAAAACAGAGAGAGGTAGTGGCACCCCTGAGTAATGGAAGGTACTGGAGATGGCCTGGTCATTGGGTTCCTGGCTTCAGCCCTAGCGCTGCTGCCCACCCAGAGTGTCCTTGAGGATGGAGGGGTTAGACAAGAAGACCTGTAGTGGAGCTTGTGTCAGAAGCTCCCTTGTTATACCTTTTGCCATGAAGAGAGTAGGGGAAAGAGTGGGAGGAAGTGGCTTCCCAGGAACCAAGAAGGAAAGCAGTGGGCAGTGACAGTTGCTGAAGAAGAGAGTGCAGGAACTTGGAAGAGGCCATAAGAATTGGCAAAGGGGTATGGTGACTTTGGCCAGGGCATAGATTTAAAAATAGGATCTGCCAGTGACTCAGCCTCTAAGCCTCAGTTTCCTCCTCTTTATAATGGGGCTAACAGTAGCACCCACTTCCTATGGGCAACTATGGGAATTAAGTGAGATGATGCTGGGAAAGCCCTCAATGCAGAGCCCAGTACTGGGGGACAGTATTATTAGTGTTAGTGAGGGGTAAGGGCAGAGGCAGGAGTTGAAATGGTCCTCAGCTCTTTTCAAAAATTTACATAAAGGAAGGGAGAGGAAAGAGAGAAGCTGGGGGCAGGTTCAGAGGGGAGGCAGGTGCTTTGGGAATGTGATGAAAGGGAGGCAAGAACCCAGTAGAAGCCAAGAGCATTAGAAGACAGTTTAAAGGGCCGTCCCAGATTGCCTTCCTTAGTGACTGCCTTCCTTAGTGAAGGGCCAAATGTCACAGGCTCTGTAGGTGGTCTTCATCCCTTAGGACCAAGCTGAGTGAAAAGAGAAAATGAAACAGGTCCTGGCTTGGGTATTTGTGTCCCCAGGCAGACTTCGGCACACATGAAGGAAAACAGTGTTGGTCCATGCAGGTCTGTTGGAGCCTCATGACCTTGGCTTGTTATTTCTGAAGTGACATCATCTATTGATGACTCCTCTTGAGGCCAGGCATAATGGCCTTTTCTAGTCAATGTTTTGATTTTGCAGTCTTACAAATAGACCAGTCCAGCTGCCAACACTTCTAGAAGCCAGTTCAATTTCCCCTTAGGCCAAAACAACAAACAGATCAATTATTTGGGTGCTAAGAGCCATAGTCAGTTGAAAGCCATAGGACAGTCCTGCTTCTATGGCATGACATAGTTTAACACAATTCTGGGGCTATTTCCTCCCTTTTGTTTTGTTTGGTAAAATTCTTGGTTAATTACAGTAGGGACTGATTTGCTTTGCTCTTAATGATAATGAAAGAATGAGCTCATTGGAGTCAACCCAGGACATAGTCTGGAAAGATTTCTTGGCATTAGGAGGACCAAGGTCCTTGTCTGGTCTGAAAAACTAAACAAACTCAAGCATTTTTCTCTTATATTATTTTGCCCAAGAGCCAGACATTACCTGGCCCCAAGAGGAATACAGGAGGAAGAAGGGGATAAGCCATACACCTGTCCCCAGCCCTAGCTACCTTTCACTCTGGGGCTCATGGAGCAATGCCCCAAGGCTGTCCCTGGATGAGCCTATGATGGGTGATGGTTATCTGCGAGTGCTGGCCGAGTGCTGGCCGTTCACTCATGTAGCCAGAGGAATCCAGGTAAACAGAAATGTCTCTTCACCTCACTCGGCTTTCTTCATGGACTTGTATTTCTACCAGGCCCTTCAATGCTGGTGCCACTTCTAATCCTGTTTTCCTCCCACCCCACAACTTGCCCTAACCTCAGTCACCTCAGTGCCCCCAGCTACTTCTCATCTTTCAAGTTCTTGTGTCCAACTTGACTGTTCTTCGCAGCTCCTGGCATCCATAATGCCTACCTATTGGACAAAGCCAAAGGATTTTCCAAAGGTACTCCAGCGCACAAGGCCCAGGCTCAGGCTCTTCTCCCAGTTGCCCTCCTGTATTCTTTACCTACCCACACAGCACGTAGTCGCAAGCCTCCCCCTCTCTTCCCCCATCATGCAGTCACTAGGGCTGACAGTTCTACCTTGATGAATGTCTTATGTCAATTTCTGTCCCTGTATCTGCCACTCCAGTTGAGGAACTTGTTATCTGGCAAGTGTCAGAGCCTTTTCAAAATTTTCTGCATGCTGCTGGTAAAAGCTCTTTGTGAAGCAGGGCTGTAACTATGCTAACTCTTCTCTTCAGTGGCTCCTCATTTCCTAACCAGAAAAAGACCAGATCTCTTAGCATCAAACAAGATCGTACCCCAAGCTACTTCTCTAAAATGGTCTCCAGGCCCTCCTCTAAGTTCTGCATGTCTTCTTGCCCTGGCACAGTGTGTCTTTTTGTGCCTCTCTGTCTTTCTGTTGCTGTTCTCCTTGCCTGGAGTGTTTTTCTGCCCCTTCTCAGACCACAGACTTAGGACTGTGCCTTACAGCCTTAGGGTCTCATCTCTACTCCCCCAGAACCTGGCTCTGCCAGCTGAGTGCCAGCCATGCTGTATTCTAACTGGAGCTGTCTGTTGCATTGCCACTCTTGGTAAACTGAAAGCTCTTTGAGGGCAAGATGATAGCTCCTTTTCTTGTACCTCTCCAGTTTGCAGCTCACAGTGCAATTCCTAGCATGGTACAAATGTGCTAGGTTTTAATGGCTGGCTGGCCAGAGTGAATAAATGCATAAAGAGGAAACCAGTGGAGACTCTCCACTAACTAGGACAGGCACACAAGACCAATCAGCACTACAGCAGCTTTTCCCAATCCCCAGACATCGTCTTGTTCTGTTCCCCACCACCTCAGCAGCCTCTGTTGGCCTGTCACAGTAAATAGCAAGTGAACTGATCTGCAAGCTCATCCAAAATTCACAGTAATCCTGTGCCGGAGAACCAGCAGGTATGATGCTCTCCTTTTTTGTAATTGGACAGTGGACAGCAGCAGGAATTACTCTCAATCATCCAGTTGGGGGCGCATATTCCAGAAAACTGAAGTGCTCAACAGGGCTTGATAAGCTTGAGGGCTGAGAGGCCTCTGGTTCTGTTAGTGCTTCTGTAATGTGCGTTTCAGTCACTTCAGGTTTTTTTTTTTTTTTTTTTTTTTTTTTTTTTTTTTTTTTTTTTTTTTTTTTTTGAGATATGGCTTTCCTAGGCAGTTCAGGCTGGCCCTGAGCTCACGTTGTTGGTCTCAGACTTGCAAGGATTCTCCTCCCTCAGCCTCCCAAGTGCTGGGATTGCACATGTGCACCACCATGCCTGGAAGGCTCTTTTAAATGTGGGTTCTGTTGCACTAGGGGTCAGATGAGGCTGACAGTCTGAATTTATAAAGAGTCCCCTTGTTTCTGAGAAGCCTAATGATTCTGAATAGGCTCTAATAAACATGTGCTTTTTCTTCTGTTCGTGCACAATTCCGGTACCTAATGATCACATTGCTCACGTAGAGCTCTCTAGATTCTGATCCCGCATCCATAGCCATCTCACAGGGAGCATCGAGGTCTCTTGGCTGTGGCATTTAACATCATCTTATAAGGACTGTGTGAGTGTATTTGAGCCCTAAGTTAAAATCAAGGGCTCTCTTGGTCAGCTTATAAGTCTGATGTTTTACAGCCAGTGCTGGAGTGGGAGCCTAAGTCACCCAAGCCCCTGAAACAAACAGCAAAGCCAACAGGAGTGTACAAATACCCAATAACAGTTGTGAGTATCCTCTGTGCAAGCTCAAGAAGACTTGAAAAATAAGACTGGATGTTAGTTTTGTATGTATTTGTATACGGATTTTATATAGCATTCCATTTAAAACTATTAAAAGCTTCAAGATGGCTTAAAATAAACCTATACAGGCAACTTAATTGGTAAGAATAAGGTTTTTTTGTTTGTTTGATTGAATGATTGATTGGTTGATTGATTGTTTTAAGATAGGACAGGAACATCAAAGATTAGGATCATGAAGTCCTTTGAGGATCTAATTAGCACTGTGGACCTTTGTCAACAAAAATCATCAACACCCCTCTTTCGGCAGGGAGAAGTGTCTTCTTTATCCTAATTTTCAGTGCATAGTCATGACAGGACACTAGACTGAAGGAAGTTCAATGCAGTGTTTAAGAGCATGGGTCCTGGAGATCTATCTACCCCTTGGGTTCAAATCTAAGGTCTATCAGTTACCGGCTATGTGACATTATGTTACCTTGTAACCATTCTGGGACTTGGTTGTGAGGCTTAAATTAGTTACCTGTAAAGTTTAGGCAGGAGTGTAGAACACTGAAAACTACCTGGAGCAGAGCATATATTCCTGCCTAGGTTCTCCTTATTGTGGTTCCTCCACCTATTGGATTTGTGACCTCAGTCAGTACACTGAGTAAGTGTCCCTCATAGAGCCATGTCCACTGAGACGCTCAGAAAGTAGCCTTCCTTGGAACTATGTCTTTACAGATGGAATTAGTTAATATGAAGTCACACTGGATTAGGTCAGGTCCCAAATCCAGTTACTAGAATCTTTATTTATAAGAAGAGTGAACACATGTGGAGAAGAAGCCATGTGACGATGGAGTCAGAGAGTGAAGTGATGGAGTGACAAGCCGAGGAAGGCCAGGATTACCCCCGTCACCAGAGGCTGGCAGAGGTGTGGGACAGGTTTTTCCCTCTGTCCATTCCTTTGGTTCTTCCAGAAGAAACTAACTCTGCTATGACCTCAATTTAAATTTCTGGTGCTCTGAACTGTGACAAAATACATTTCTGCTGTGTTGAATGACGTACCTTCTGGCCATTTGTTGTGGCAGCCCCAGGAAACCAACAGAGGCTGCTTTCTTCCCTGCACTTAGGTTTATTAATCTGTAAAATGGGAGTTATAAAAGTGGGTACTTATTGGGATTGCATGAAATGATCTATGCAATGTGTGTAACAGCATGCCCCATTTGCAGTAAGTTCAGAACAGTGCCTCTTGTGAAAGGCACAGTGACATGAAAGGCAATCACGTGATGACAGCCCCAAGGAAGGCATTAGCAGCATTCCATGTATGTCTTACTTAATTTGTTTACCTTTGTGTCCTTGAATGAACTTTTGTGTGACTTCAGGCTCTTTGTTGAAATAGAGTGAAGCCATACATTTATACCTGTGTCTTTGTACAATTAAGGGAGTAAACAAGTAGCACAAATTCCTAGAAGTGAAATTGCTCAGTCAAAGGGTATGTACATCTTGACAAATATCACTCGTATCACTTTAAAGAGGGGTTTGCCAACGTGTCCTCCAGTTCTGCGCCAGAATGCCGCAGCCCCTCCTGTCCTGAGCCGGGCAGCTCTCAGGCTTTTAGTTCTTGTCAGTCTGATAGGTGAGCTGTGCTACTTCCTTTCTAATTTGCTTCTAAGCCTGAGTGACTTTCATTATCCGTCTATGTGTCCTTTAGCCATTCAGAGTTCTTCTTATGTGAACTGCAGACTCCTTTCCTCTTCTTGCGTTTCCTGGGCTGTTCTATTTTTGCTGCTTCTTGTTGTAAGACCTCTTTGTCTATTAAACAAATTAGTCTTTTGTTCAATGCACGGCAGAAATATTTTCCCTTCACTTGTTACTTGTCTTTTGGTATTGTTCATGCTGATGTTCATTTTTGTTTTCAGAATATTCAAAGAATGCTATAAAAAGTTTTACCTGATGTTTACACCTGCTGTGAGGCAAGGTAGTAAAGTTTGTATTTGTAAAACAGAATGAGAATAGAGGTGAGTGCCAGAAGTTTTCCTATAAATTCGGTTTTATACTAGCAGTGCTTTTGACTTAAAAGCTATCAAATCCAGAAATAATCCCATTCATTTATTTATTCATTCATTCATTCAAAAACAGCACCTGAGAGCTGTAGATCTTCATCTAGGCCTCCAGGACATTGAGAAGCTAGGTTTCAAGCAGGTTTTAGTCTTGGGGGGATAGGACGCATGAGACAATGCAGCAGCCCCCACAGGGTTCTGGTAGCCTGTGATATCTGGTTTCATGGAATCTTCTGGAACTGGTATAAAAGTAAATGAAAAGGGCAGAACCTGGTGAGAGCCAAGGGAGGCCGGAACTAAGGAAGACACAGAGAAGTGGGGGAAGGAGTCCCAGAGTGGAGTGCGGCATGTGTGGGGTCAAGATGGGTGGATAGCTGGGACAGGAAGACTCCGTCAGCATCTTTTCCTGGACTCTTGTTGCTTGCAATGATTCCTACGGTAACAAACATCACGATGATCTCAATAAATGAAAAATAAAATCTCTCCTCTGTCTCTGCTTCTCTTTGTCTCTCTGTCTCTTTCTCTCTCTTTCTCTGTCCCTCCATCCTTTTCCTCTTCCCTCTCTGCCTCCCTCTCTAATTTAAACCATCTGAACCATTTGACAACTTTGACTGATATACGGACCTTTGAGGCTGAGTGTGTTCTGGTATGGGCTTGAAGCAGCTGCCAGAAGTAATAGTCAACACTATGTTTAGTGTCCCTGCTTTTTTAAAAGGTGCTCCCCCCCACCCTCCCCCATGCTAAGAAAATGAGTTCAGCCAAGGAAAATAAATGCAGATAAGACGAAAGAAAAACAAGTCTTTTAATGCTATTCTGAGCTGTCTCTATTCATTGTTCCATTGTCTTTTTTTTTTTTTTTAATGTATTTAATAGAGGGTCTCAGCTATGCAGCTCAGACTCCTAGTGATCCTCCTGTGATTACCGGCATGGCCAGAAGGCTCAGCAGTGCAAGTACAGGCAGGCCCCATATGTGGTGTAGGGGATTAAACCCACTCCACTGTCTTTCAAAATAGAACCTGGCCTTAGATATCACCTCACCACTCTCCCTCAATGGAGACAACAGCTTCCTCCCTAAGACCTCATCTAGGGTCTGTAACCTCTGCTCACAAGCCTGTAGTGACAAGTGCTCCCTGCATCCGCTGGCACCACTATGGTTAGAAAGTTCTGTGTGGATCAGAAATCTAGATCTTGATGATCCCAAGATCACTCACTTTTTTACCCTGTGGGAAAGCACAGACCACTCTGTTCCTCTTCCTCAGTCATCCCACTGCCAAGTTCCAGAGTGGGGCCATGTCCTCTCGGTCCTCTGTCTGAACAGAGGTCAGCTATCACAGCTGGAAGACCGGGATGACACGGCACCTGCTCTGTACCCAGCACCGCTCGCCCCAATGGCCAGTGTACGGAACAGTTGGTCCACATGGCAAATGGGCATACGAAATAAGTTCTGTATCCTTAGTTGGGAAGACAATGAGGTACCAGTATCACGCACCAGAATGGCTCAGCTGGAAAGTGGTGACAGAACCAATGTTGTCAGGGATATGCAGGCGTTGGAACACTCATTCATTATTGGGGGAGTGCGAAGCTGTACATTCACTTTGGAAAACTGTTGAACAATGTCTACTAAAACTAAACACATGCCTACTCTGACATCTAGCAATTGTATTTCTAGATACATAGTAAAAAAAAAAAATTGTAAGTGGCTATTCTTATGAAAAAAACATTCATAACACTATTTTTAGCTTTCAGATATTAGAAATAATTAACAGTAAATGAGTCAATTATGGTATATTTTATACAGCGAGAAAGAGTGAAAGTAACAGACTGTATCAGCCTCACAAGATACAACACTGAGTGAAACAAGCCAGGCACAGTGGATACATCAATTTGTTTGACTTTTTAAAAGCAGCTAATCTTTAGTTCAGAGTAGCAATGACCTTTGAGGAAAAGAAATTAAAAAGAGGGTATAAGAGAGACTCTGGAGTGTCTGCCAGTGTCATGTGTCTCCATCTGAGTGTTTACACAGGTATACATTGCACCTTGTGCTTGGTCCACAAATCTACATTCGCTGTTTACATACACACACACACACACACACGAAAATGCAGTGAGGTCTACACTTAAACCTCATAGTGGACTATATATAATCTGTACCTTATTTAAAATAAAAACAATACCTTCCCAAAACAGAATGGCAGCCCAGAGACAGGCTCAGAACATGGCTGGGCTGCCCTCCCCTTGCCTTGGCCACTGTACTTTTTTTTTCAATTTTCATCAGTTATTAGTACATGTTTGTAACACAAATGGCCACACTCCTCACAGGGGGCTGCTACCTGCACACAGTACCTTCATATTCTTCTCCACCCCCTTACTCTCCCCTCCTCCCATCTCTTGGTCCCTCTTCCACATGCAAGAGATCTGTCTCCCTGCCTCCTATGATCTGTCTTCTATTTTGCTCTTCACTTACACTTCGGGTTTCTCATGTGAGAGAAGCCATGTGATATCTAAGCTCGTGTGTCTGGTTTTCTTCACTTCACATTCTGGTTCCAAGGTGCATCCATCTTCCCACAGACAAATCAGGTTTATTCTTTCTGGAAAAGTGGTACTCCACTGTATATAAATACCACATTTTCTTTAGCCATTCATCTGTTGATGGGAATATATGCTGCTCCCAAGATGTAGCTAGTATGGATTTTGCTGTAAACTGTAATATGATGTGTTTAATTCTTTCAGGAAGATACGCAGGCAGGAAATAGCTGGGTTGGATGGAAGTTCTAGCTTTTGTTTTAAGAGGAATCTATATGCTAGTTTTCTTAGTGATTGTAGAAGGTTCACCTTCCTCCACAACCTGGCCAGCATTCATCATTTGATTTCTTGGTGACAGTCCTTTCTGGAGTAGAATGGAATCTCAGAAGGGTTTTCACAATGCTGACTCATGTTGGGTGGATGGTTGTTTAGACCCACATCTTTCTCCTGGCTGCTCGGCTGTGTCCACCGTCTAAGGCTAAAAGGGTTGGCTTGTTGGCCCTGAGACAGCAGGGGTCGAGGGGTTGGGTAAAGAACGCAGCCATCAGAGCTGCGTGGTCCCGGCTCTCATTCTCCCTCCTCAGAACACACAGCGCATGTCATGCTTCCACTTTGCACTAGAATCCTTGCTCTCAAAAGCCCAAGACTATCAGTCAGTGAGACACAGGCAAGGATTTTAGGCCACGCCTGCTCGGCCCAGTCCACGCTCTCCTCTGTATCCAAGCTGGCCCAGGATGAGGTCTCATCTGTTTACAAGAAGATACTGGCACAACACAGTGCCCCCTCCTCGAGGGTGCTAGATGAAGAAATGGCATGTGTGACATCCACCAGGCTTCCCTGTGTGAGTCTCCTCTCTTCAATTTAATTATAAGCTTCCTGAGAGCTTGAGACTTTTTACTTCCTGGCTTTCCTACAAAATTCCAGAATGCTCTGTGCATCGTGGATGACCAGCAGATGCTCACTCAGTGAATTGGGCCATGGAAACTGAGATTCAGAGAAGCTCAACTGGCTCTAGATCCCACAACCAGCCCTCAACCCATGAGGGGACCAGTCTGTGGGCCCCCTGATTCCTATTCCAGTGCTGTTCTGCCATTGCACAACGGATGGAACTTCTAGGGACCAAAGGGGCTGGAGAACACAGTGGGTTTGAAAGTTACTAGGGAGAAAATGACCAGCCCAGGTGAAATGAGGGTGAGGGGCCCAAAGCATTCAAGTATGTGTCCTGAGAGTAGGGCTGGGAAAGGGACACACCCCTGTGCAGGTACACAGAGCTTGCCCTTGAGGGGCTTTGGGCATGCTCCAATGCCTTTTATTCATTGCTTGAAATTCTTACTAATTTTACCTTTGAATTTGTAATTTTAAGTGGAAGCCACTGGGTATTAGAGAATGCCAGGACTGGACTTCAGCTCATGTGAGGCCTACCACCAGCTGCCTCTTTGCTTCCTGGATCCCAGCTCCCCTGCCTCTGGCCTCAAAGGCCCTGCCCATTGCTATATAGCTGCCCATGGGTCCTCTGCTTTCTCTGACATTGGCTGTTGTCCTGAAAACTGCTGCAAGGCAAGCTTCTCATCCCCCCCCACACCATCTGTGTCACCAGTGTCTTAGCCCAGAAGTGGCATGTGTGCTCATGGGGATGGCCTACTACATTGCTACCTGTGGCCAGGACATGAAGGACCTGGATAGGGGTGGTTGAAGGACTATACTGGGGCAGCAGCCAGTGGACAGAGGAAGCACCTGGATTGACTTCTCCCTTCTCTCCCCTGCCAGGGGAAGGTGCATTCATCCCGCCTATGGCAAGAGAGGGAAATTGACAGCCAGGGTGCTTTCTGTGCATGCTCTGAGTGGGAGCACACATCACCTGTGTGGATCATTAAATAATAAATTGAAACTGGCCTGATGGATCCAGAAAGATAAAGTGAGAAAAATGAAAAACCCTATTATTTCTACACCTTTAATGGTGCTTTTTTTTATTGCCTTTTAAAGAGGTAACCAAAAAAATAAATAAATAAAGAGGGACCCATAGTTTTATTTTGCATTAGTCACAGAAAATTCTTCGGGCAGTCTTGTCTGGAAAACTTTTTTTTTGCAAGACAAAGTAAGAAGCTGGGCCACCATCAGCAGGGCTTCTCAGGGGAGGCTAGAAGGCCTGGAATTTGGACTTCTTGGCTAAGCAAGCTTGGTTCTCTTATCTTGGTATTTCTCCCTTTCTGTCTTCTCTGTGGACCCCAACATAGATGAAAATACACCCACGAGCATGAAAATGGGGGTCTAAATAAAAATGGTAGGTTTTAATAAACTGGGAAAGTCTGCCCATCAGGGGAGTCACTACTGGAATAATTACGTCATTTTATTGCTCTGATTTCCACTCTAAACACTGAGGAAGCTAAGTTCCCCCCAAAACTTCCGTGACCCACTGGTCTATGCCTTCCATATCCAGCTGAGTGCTGGTTGACTTTCTTCCCTCTCTGGACACAGACCAGGGGTAGGACCCACTGGCCCCAGGGCATCTGTTTCCCTGACGATTCAGTTCAGCTTGAAGTAATCATGCCCTTACCTCTCCCCACTGTGGGGCACAAAGACAAATGGGAGTCATGGTGCTCTGCACTGGCAGGGGAAGCACAGAGCCTGTGTCAGAGTGTTTCTCAGGCTTTGTAAGTGTTAAAGGGTGTGGAAGTAAGACACTGCAGGCAGCAGAACAGCATGAGCATGAACTAGGACGAAAATCTCATGAGTGCTCGGGAACACACAGGCTGTATAGCCAGGGGGAAAAGGCCTAGCAGGGAGATCAGAGGCTGGGGAGACCACAGGCTCCACCAGTCACCATGGCCTCAAACCAGGAGCAGGAGTTTGTTCTCTGTCAGTGGGAGCTGTTCCTGATAGTTTGTTTTGGGGCGCAACACAAGAATGACTTTCACTAAGATCATTTGGAGGTTGAGTTGAATGTGTGCTGGGAGTTAGGAGATCTGAAGATGGGCCACTGTGATAATGTAATGAGTGAATGAAGGGCAAGGACTATGAGAAGGGAGAGGAGGGTCAGATGAGAAGGAGTTAAAGACAGAATTCCTGCCACAAAGCCACCATTGCATAATTACACTCCTGTGAGCTGTACAGAGTGATCAAACTCATAGAGACAAGAAGGAGAGTGAGGGTGCCAGGGAAGAGCGGACAAGGCCCTGCGAGTTTGTATGTGATGGATGCAGAGTTTCAAGGGGCGAAGACAACAGAATTCTGGAAATGGGGGTGGTATTGGTAGAACTACACTGCCAAGAATGGTTAGGACGGTAAATTTTATGTGATCTGCAAGAGGAAACATAACACTAAAGAAAGAGAGAGAGGATTGTCAGGCATAGGGATTGACAGAGTTGGGAATGGTAAGGGATCTTTCAGGAGGCTGGTCTGGGTAGCTGACAGGTAGCAGAGGTGCCAAAGCCAGGTGTGCTAGTCTGCTTTTTATTGCTGGGACAAAATACCTGAGAACAACAATTTAAAAGAGGAATAGTTTATTGGGGTTCATGGTTTTAGCCCACAGTGAAATGGATCCTTTTCTTTTATATTGAAACATCATGCTGGAAAAGCATGGTGGGGGAGGGGCTTCTCACCTCATGACAACCAGGAAGGAGAGTAAGAGAGGGAGAGAAGGAGAGAAAGAGAGAGAGAGTGAGTGAGAGACACACACGAGAGAGAGAGAGAGAGAGAGAGAGAGAGAGAGAGAGAGAGAGAGAGAGAGAGAGAAAGGAACTGAAGACAAAATTTGCCTTTCCAAAGCACATCCTTAGGGGCCTACTCCTTCCCACCAGGCCCCACATCCTAACAGCCCATGGAGCTATGAAATTAGCAGTAGATCAAGACACTCGCTGCAGTTAGAGCCCTCACAATCCAGTCCCTTCCCTAAAGTCCATACATAAACTGTCAACCAGTCCTTCACCACAACAAGCCTTTTGGGGAACATTTTAGATCCCAAGCGTAACATCTTAGTGAGGAGATGGTGGCATGGCATGCACTTAGCACTGGCCAGGTGGAGCCCAGCAAAGAGCCAGGACTCAGAAAGAAGCCCACTTGAGTCAGCAAGATGTCATTGGTGGGCCCCACACAGACAGCTAAAAAGGGCACAGAGGAACCAGGCTTCTCCCAGAGACTTAGAGGAGAGGTCAGAGAGTAGAAGAAAAGCCGAGAGTGTGAGTTCTCCTTGTTTGGCTTCAAGGATCAGGGATCCTTTCAAGGTGCCTCAGGACAGTGAAGGGTCTGGGGAGAGATCCTTAACCTTACAAGGATCATGGTTGTGTATGGCTCTCATAGGAATTCAGCTTCAGCCATGGCTATCAGGCCTGAGGGAGCAGGGCCCTTGGCACCTGTGGAGACCCCACCTTCTCCCTTTCTCTCAGACCATGAACTGTCCCTCTTCATTGCCCCTATGTCCTAAGTCAGTGAGATTGTATTATAACCCCTCTAGGAGAGGTACCTGTAAAAGTGACCTTATTTGGAAATAAAGTTATTGTAGATGATCATGTTAAAACAAGGTCATTATAGCATCCCTAATCCAGTATGACTCAGGTCCTTATAAAAGCGAATTTTGGACACAGACATATAAAAGAAAGACAACACAGATGTGGGGAAAATGTCACCTACAAACTCAGAAACACTTGTAGCTGTCAGAGTAAGGACAGAGCAGGTCCTCTCTCAGAGTCCTCAGAAGAGGCACCCTGTTAACACTGCTTGGATTTTTTACCTCCAGGCTCTGGAACAGGGATCCAACACATTTCTGTCATTTAACACTCTCCCAAGGTCTTGAACCATCATGGCATATAAATGTCTTGAACCACCTTATGGGACTGTTGCATGACACCTAATGTGATTTAGGTCTTCCCAGCAATAAAACACAAATTACAGCTTCTTCTTGAGTATATTAAGTCATGTGGTTGTGGTACTTTGTTATCATGGCAACAAAACTCTGCTAATATACCTTTGGCATTGGTGGTGTCCAAGAAACTAAGGGGCTTCTTTGCCCAATTTCCCCACATGCAAACCCCCAGGCCATAAGCTATTGGCTGGCCGATCAATTGGTTCCCCTTGAGCCAGGTATCCATTCTGAGCTCAGAGCTGAGAGAGTGAGGGCATATCATGTGATGGAAATTACGGCCACTTGAGAGGTGCCATTTGAAGGAGGGCATCAGAGAAACAGCTCTCTTGTGAGAAACAGGGGACATTGGCAGGTACCCTTGTGTTCCTGAAGCTAAGGAGAGAGAAATATTCATGAGAGGGGTAAACAAAATTGTCCCAGGTTACAGGATTTAGTGATGAGGGTCATGACACAAGAGCCCTTTAACCAGAGTCTTTCAAAAGGAAAGGACAAATACATGAGGAAATGATGTATGAAAGGTCAGTTTTGTAAACCAGCCTTTCTTTGCCCACCTTTAAGATGTTCCTTGGTTGAAATAAGAAGATGGTATAACTGGAAATAATTCACTTGAACTTGTGATTCAGCTCTTCCTGAACCTGGGGAAATGCAATCCATAAATCAAGATGGATGCTGCCTCGTTGCCTCCTTGCCAAGTGTCCCCACACAGGCAGATGCTGGAGGAGCCCTGGGAAAAAGTGACCCAATCTACTTCCTGTGAGAGATGTACAAGAGCCCAAGAGCCCCCTTTCTGAGAGCTTTCCTTTCTAAAACTTTCCTAATAGATGGTCTTTGACCTTGGCACACTAATATTTACTGTCCAACCTGCCGAGTTTTACTTCCTGGCACAGCTTGTAAATTCTATTTTCTGATGTTTAGCAGAGACTTGAGGCTTTTATCATGGAGAAGCAAGGCAGGCTGGGTAGGCTGTCAGCGTAAGACAGACACAAGATTTAGAAGACTTTAATATGTGAGTATATTTTAGATTTATTTAGCTGTGGGTAACAGAGGAGCTTTTCTGCTTTGAAAGGGCCATGCTGGGAGACTTGATCACTTCCTTCCTGCTGTCCCACCACTCTGGAATTCCCAGCTCCCCACCCCTTTAAGGCTTGATCCAATCTTGCCATGTTTGAGATGGATAAAGAAGAGGATCAAGATGTGATGTGCATGTGAACCCATACCCCATGATGAATGCATTCATTATCACAAGCATTAATAAATTTTTAAATAGGATAAAAAGCAAGAAAGGACTTGCCCAATGTTTCAAGGGTGGTAGACCAGAACCCAGGTGTGTTCATGCCCAGTTCTTTGGGTGGCAGCACTGGGCCAGCCACAGGGCTAAGCCATGGAAACAGGAAGACAAGTAAGACATAAGTCCTCCCCTGAGGGGCCTTACAGTCTGATGATAGCATAGTGGTGGGGGCGGTAGTGTGGGGGAGCAATAGAGACTCCAGAAGCTGCAGCTTCATTAGAATAGCTGCCATGAGCTGAGCCCATACAGACTCTACAAGCCCCAGGCTGCACCCTCACTCTTGTCAACACTCAGTCCTTACAACATCCTATGTGTGACCACTGCTACACTCTCTCTGCACAGAGAGGAAACACTCCAGTGATTTTGAACTTTTCTGAGCAGTAGAATCCTTTCTTCAAGGAAAATCTTATCAAGAATTCCAAATAGAAACATCAGGGAAAATCAAAGGCGAGCCCTTCACTTACCCTTCAGTCCCTCCAAAAGTTTGGGGAAACTTCGCAGAGGTCTTCTTTGGGCTTGGTTTAAAAGCCTCCCAAGCAACCCAGTTCTGTCATTTTACAGATGAAAAAGTGGAGGCTCAGAGAAAGAAAGGAACATAGTGTCACCTGAGGAATGACCATCAAAACTAGCACTCCACCCAAGTCCTGGGAATTTTAGGCCTGTGCTCCATCTCTGACACCTTTCTTACTAGGAATCAGAGGCCTTGGATTAATAGTTACATAATACAGTCTTCTGCTAGTTCTATTGTAAGATCAGATTTGCAGTAGGCTCTATTAACAAGCGGGTTTCATCTCTTTCCTGCCCTGTTCCCTCCCCACCTCCAGTTCCCTACAACACTGAGCACAGCACTGATTTGTAGAAGCTTCCCCTGTGAGCCAACTGGATGAGTGTGGCTTGATGCTGACAGCTCCAGGGTTTACCTTAGGAGTTCTCAGTCCTTCTCAGCTTATTTAACATAATGTTTCATCACTCTGTAATATTCACAGGACATTTGACACAGAAGGCATTTTTAAAATCCTAAAAATTAGGCCTTTAAAAAATTCAACAGCACCTTGGGAGGCAGAAGTGGTATAAATCTCCTGCATATGATAGAAAGAGACTTCTGCAGAAAATTGGATGGCTGCCCCCTCAGGGTGGCATTTCTGGGGGTGGCCTGCTGCTTGGTCTCCACATCCCTCCTTCAGCAAGCTCTAGAGTTGCCACCTACTTTTTCTCTCTCTTTGGCTCCTCTCCAGCTACTTCTGCCCAAGCTGGATTCAATATGGATTTATTTCTTCGCATTCCCTTGTCCTTGCTTGTCAGTGCTCCAAGGTCTGTCTATGATTTTATTTTTTCTAAGGTTTTATTGTAAATCATCTAGAAAGCAAGTCT
>PVKA01012763.1:0-56909 GCA_004027165.1 Ctenomys sociabilis
TTATGTCCCTTAAGATTTGTCTTACATAGTTGGGTGCTCCTGTGTTTGGTGCATAAATATTTATGAGTGTTACCTCTTGCTCTTGAATTTTTCCCCTGACCAATATATAGTGGCCTTTATGTCGTTTGATCATTCTTGGTTTGAAGTTGAGACTGTCTGAGAACAGAATTGCTACTCCTGCTTTTTTCTGAGGTGCTGGGCCATGTAGTACTGTTTTCTATCCTTTGACTTTGAGCCTATGAGTGTCCTTTTGAGTTAAGTGTGTTTCTTGTATACAGCATTTTGTTGGATTTTGTTTCCTAATCCACTGTACCAGTCTATTTCTCTTAATTGGAGAATTGAGTCCATTTACATTGATGGTTATAATTGAAATGTGCTGACTTATGTTTGTCATGATATTTACCTGCTGTTGTTTACTCCTTTGTATCCTGTGTTTAATTGTCTGTCCTGTTTAGTGGGTTCTTTCCATTCTCATTCATGGAGTTCTGGTCATTGTGGTCTCTCTCTAGAACCTCTTTCAGCAGCCTGTGAAGGGATGGCTTTGTCATCATGAAATTCTTTAGTTGTTCTTTGTCATGGAAGTATTTCATTTCTCCATCAAACTTGAAAGAGAGTTTTGCAGGGTATAATAGTCTGGGCTGGAATTTGTTTTTGTGTAGGACTTGAAGAACTCTGCTCCATGCTCTCCTTGCCTTCATTGTTTGTGTAGAAAATCAGATATAATTCCGATAAGTTTTCCTTTGAATGTGATCTGCTTTTTCTCTCTAGCAGCTTTCAGTGTATTATTTTTGTGTTGGATTTCTGGGACCTTGACTATTATATGTCTCGGTGTGTTTTTACTTGGGTTGAAGTTATTTGGTGTTCTGTATACTTCAGTGACCTGAATGTTAGATTGTTTCCTCATATTTAGGAAGTTTTCTGTGATTATTTCTCCTCAAATTCTTTTTATGTCATTTGTGTTGACTCCTTCATTCTCATTGATAGCAATTATTGTCACATTGCTCATCCTGGCATCGTCTTGCAGGTGATGGATAATTTTTTCCTGCATCCTCATTGTTTTTAAGAGATCCTTTCTCACCTTTTCACTAGCTGCACCAGCATCTTCAAGATCTGAAACTCTGTCTTCGCTTTCACTCAAACAGTTTTGTAGACTTGTGATTGCTATTTTTATTTCTATATCTCTTTGACTGTGTTTCATGTGTTCTATTTCTTTTCTGTATTGCTCATTCAAGGAATGCATCATATTTCTGATCTCCTCAATTTTTTTATCCATGTCTTCTTTAGAGGTAGTTATTAATTCTTTTTCTTCAGTGTTTTTTCCAAGTTGGGTTTCCTCTGTATATTTCTGGACTTGTTTCTGCATTTCAGATGCTATGACTTCAAAGAACTCTTTTTTTTCAAAGAATTCTTTTTTGATTTCAGAATTTATTTCTGCTTTGAGTTCCTCATGATCTTTCTGCTGTTGTTTCTTTTCTTCAGATGCTGTTAATTCATATATTTCAGCTGGAATAGTGCTCTCTGTACTTGTTCTGGGTGAGCATAGTTTTTCCACCCAATGTTTCTAGAATTCATTCTTTATTTCAGATACTATGTATTCAGATATTTCTTTTTTAATTTTGGGGATTACTTCTCATTTTATTTCCTCTATAGCATTCTGCTGTTGTTCTTCTGCTGTTGTATCTGTTAATTCATTCATTGCAGCTGAGCTAGTGTCCTCTGCCCTTACTGGTGGACTCGAGGCCTGGGATTACATTTTTCCCCTTCTCTTTGTCATTTTGTATAGCACTGACCTTTGACCTTTGGTGTAGAGCTTTGGTGCAGCTATAATCTTAGCTTGTTATGTGATTCTGGTGCCAGTCTATTAAGTTTGAGATTATCCAGGTATGCCTATCCTGGATCTAGCTGTTATGTTCAGTTCCTTTTTTTGCTATAGCTCCTTTGGTTCCCCTCTGTTGGTTCCCTGTTCAGGCGAGCACGAACTGAGCTGGGATGTAGAACAAGTAATGAAAATTCCCCGTCTTAGGTGGCTTTAGGGAGAGGATCTGGAAAATTGCCAGGGTCAGCCCTCCTGTGTCAGGCAGGTTGCTCTCTAGGTGGGCAGGCCTGGGCTTTGGTGGGTCTTATGAGCTCACAAAATGATAGTGGATGATCTTATTCACCGAGTATGCTGTACTGGGTCAGCCAGCCTGTGCTGGGTCTGGGTCTACAGGCCGTAACCCAAGAAGGCTGGGAAAGCTCCCTCTGCTGCAGCAGGCCTGGAGCCCTCACTCATAGGCCAGGCTACGCTGGGTTTCGGCCGTGACGTGGGACAGGAGATTGCTGAGAAATGTCCCTCTGGCGTGGCAGGCTTGGAGTTTTCACTCCAGGCTGACCTGGGGTGGAACCGGCAACCACTGGGAAATGTTTCTCTGGCACGGTGGGCCTGTAGCTCTCACTGGGCCGCTGGGGGTGGGGGGGCAGGGAATGCCTAGGAAATGTCTCTCCGGCAGGACGGGCCTGGAGTTCTACACTCACTGATCTTTGATGCCAGGGACTTGGGGAAATTCCCACTCGCTCAGTGGGCTTAGGGGCAGGAGATCCAGGGAGGTACTGGTGAGTGGGTCCTGAGGTTTCAAGCCAGTCACTGGTTTGGAGGGCTTGAGTACGGGGATCCGGGTAGCGCTCGTGGGATGAAGCCAATGGCTCTCCCTCAGACTCACCACACACTCACTGATCTGGGAAGTCTGGTGAGTCATGCAAATTCTCACTCACTGGGAGAGCTTGGGGCAGGATCCTGGAGGCCGCTGGAGTCAGCCGCTGTCTCAGGCTGGTCTCTGGCTGGGCGGCGTGGGCAGGATCGAGTAGGCTGCTGGAGTCGGCCGCACTGTCTCTGGCCGGTGTCTGGGGCTGGACGGGCATCTGCTTCTTTCTTTTATTTCATTTCATTTCATGTCATTGAGAAACAAATAGCAATGATACAGTTTCAAAACTGATTAATAAGACAGTTTCAATAATTAATACCTTGTACATTGTTATCTTCTTAGTGGTTATCCATACTACAAGGTGCAGACAGGATATCCTGTCCAAACACTATTGGTACAAATACCTCTTCTCATTGATCCAAGCGAAAGCAGGTGTGTATCTATCCTAATTATACTGTATATACAGATACACAGTGGTCCTTCGTTTGTATCTTCTTTTTTTGTTTAGTCCTGTCAGAGATGGGTATTCTTTTGGCATCTAAATAATATAGGTCCATGAATTCAGCAAAACACTCCAACACAGTCCAGCAGTCCACAATAGTAGTGGGTTGTCTGTAGAAGTCATTGACTTGAGCCCTTCACAGCTCAGCATATTAATATGGCTTTACTTTACATACCTCATTTTTATACTTTTCTGCTGGATTGTTAAGACAAAGATAAAACAAGACCCATATAATAAGAAATGTAACTTTTGTATCAGATAAGGTCAGTCACATACCCTCAGAGTTTATCCTGTAACCTTGTACCACACTTTGTAGATCCTTTATCACATGTCAGCCATGTGAATGAGTCACAGCCATTGCTTGACCAATTTGCTCTTTCTTAACTGTTTATTCTCTTACTTCCATCCTGGGTGCTGTTCCTTATCCTCCTCCATCCTGAATATGAAATCAGTGCTCTCCTACATTATAAAATACTCATCAAATGTTGTGCTGCATGTATTTGTCTTTTTGTTGTGTAACTGCATGTTGTTATAATTAGTTACTTTATTTTGTTTTTTGTTTTATTTTATGGACCCTCAATCCCTGTAAAGGGAAGGACCCAGGAAGTCAGGAACTAAGTTATGTTTATAGATATATTTTTGACACCAAGCACAAAACCAGAGGGGGATTTACCTTGAAAGCACAGGCAAGGCAAATCAACCTTATTTTAGTTTTATGTCATTTTTAATCAATGAATAATAATTCTAGTGTACTTATTGAGTACCTAGTGCTATCTGGATGCATGTATTCACTAAGAAATGGTCAGAACTGAATAGTTACCATAGCCATCACCTCAACTATTTATCAATTTTTTGTGGTGAGAATATTTAAATTTCTTATTTTAACAAAAACCTATTAGCCCTGCAATAGGTTTTTGTTAAAAATAAGCCACTAAGTACATGCCTGTCATTCCAGCACTCTGGTAGGCTAAGGAAAAGAGACATTCACAAGTTCAAGCCCAGCCTAAGCAAATTCACAATTGAGTGAAAACTTATTGCAAAAAAAAAAAAAAAAAAAAAAAATTAAAGACCTGGAAATGTAGCTTATCTAATTCAGTGCAAAGAGGCTGGGCTCAGTGCTTCATACAAGACCCAAAAAGTCACCTTTCTATGCAATAAAACATCAGAAGTTGTCTTCTTGTCTAACTGTAAAAGTTGTTTGTTTGTTTGTTTGTTTGTTTGTTTGATGGAACCAGGGATTGAACTCAGACCCTTGCGCTTGCCAGGGAAGCACTTATTCTACTGAGCCATCTCCCCAACCCTTAAAAGTTTATATGTTAAGTGGAATAACTCAAACACAACAGAAAGACAAATACCATATAACTTTCTTCTAGGTAGAATTTTTTAAAGGTCAAGCTCAGGGCTGACAAGATAGTTCAGTGAACTAATTGCTTAGGCAAGCACAGGGGCCAGGGTTCGATCCCTAGCACTACATGCCATGCAAGCCCTGCCCCCAGCTGCACTGAGCTGATGATGGAGTCTGGGCACAGTGGCACAGGCCTGTAATCCCAGCACTAGAGAGGCTAAAAACAGGAGGATCACAAGTCAGAGCTATGTAGTGAGACCTTGCATAATAGATAGATAGATAGATAGATAGATAGATAGATAGATAGATAGATAGTCAAACTCATAGAAATGGAGAGCAGAATGTTGGTTACCATAGACTAAGGGGAGAGTAAGTGGCAGGGAGAATTCAAGAGGAATTTGATACTTCAGAAAGGATGGAAGAAAAATGAGTTATGAGGAAGCAAAGTGAAGTGGCTCTGGGAATTTTCTAAGAAAATTTCTCTGACAGCAGCCTAGAGAGAAGAGTGCAGGGCTGAGTGGCTGTCAGGAAGGTCCCTGGTGAGGACCCTGGCAGAGCTCAGGCGTAAGGTGTAGTGACACTGAACTAAAAGCAGTGACACAGGATGCGAGAGGCCTTTGCCATGTATGACTGGCTATGTTTTTCAATAATTAGAAGTTCTAACTGAGGAAGGGAGAAGGAAAATGCAGAAGACTCAGTTGGTGGGATTGGGCAGGAACCCTTCACCAAGATAAGAAAGAAAGTGGTAAAAAGAGATTCTAGGAAAAGATAATAATTTCACTGTGCACTGCTTACTATCATTTTGGAGTGATGCATACTGATCTGAGCTAGACCTAAATACTAGTGAGCCATCAATAATGAAGAGCATATGAGTCACTTATTAACTCATACAAGAAATAGTGAGGCCCTGAAATCTGCCAAGCAGCATGCTACACGCTAAGGGGAATGAAGTTGTCGCTCTTCTTCTCCCAGGGGTAGAGGAGCAAGGAATAAGAATAAATGATGCAATTTCATTACAAGGAACCTATGAAAGAGATGTGCATCCAGCTATTGCAGAAAACAAGGAAGCAGAGGACCAGTTCAGATGGATTGCCCCCCTCAAAGGATTGCAGAGAGGACCTCCCCAAAAAGAGCCTCGGGAAAAGGTAGCAGGAAAAGGAAGACCAGAACACAAGCCTTGGGGACACCGTTTATGAACAGCAAGCAGGAAGACGAGTCCTGCAAAAAGGCTAAGAAGGAGCCTGGTGTGGCGCACACCCATAGTCCCTGCACTCTGGAGGCTGAGGCAGGAGGATGGTTGGGAGTTCCTGATCAGCCCGCGCTATAAAAGTGAGCACTAGGCCAGCCTGAGCTGCATAGCGAGAGCCTGTCCCCAAAATACAAAAATAAGTAAATAAATAAAATATTTAGAAATGATAAGGCTAAAAAGTAACAGAGGTGTAAAAAGTGAATTCCCTTTGACAAGAGGCTGTAGAACTGTACCACCCATCACAGTGGCCACAAGACACATGGTGACTATTTAGTATGCATTACTTAAAAGCATTTCTATCATCACAGAAATTTCTGTTGTGGAAACATGATAGTCTCCAATGTCAAAAGATGAGGACAGGTAAGATTGTAAATGGACTAAAAATAAGCCTGTCCATCCTCTCTACTCTTCTCAAAGTGAATACTACTTATTAATTAGTCATATGAAATTATAGTTTAGAAATAGGAAGAGTTTTATTTTTATTAAGCAAGTATATATAATGGAGGGATTACAGAAAATCCAGTTTGCCTTCTTCATCACTTTAGATATTTCATATTACAATGTAATTAATATGTGGAAAGTGAGATAATACAGAAACTGGTGTTCAGAAAAACTATGTTCAAAGACAGAGAGATAAACATTGCAGTCAATACTAGAAAATGAGGCTCACGTGAAAGCTTTTCCTACAATATTTTGGTGTATCCAATTTAGAGTTAAAAGAAAATCCACAGAACTTTGTTTCGTTAATCCAAATGGATTTCCCCATTCACTAACAGCAGAAGATGTGTGTACTTAACACCCAACTGAAATTTTATAGTAGCACACAGATGCAGTTCAAAGCCATTTTTTAAGTTTTTCATAAGATGTGTTTGCCTTAAGCTCAGCATGGGTACAAAGGTTTGTAACCTCAATGACTCGAGAGGTTGGGGCCAGAAAATCACAAGTTCAAGACCAGCCTGGGCAATTAACAAAACTACTTCAAAGTAAAACACAAAGCTGGCTAGGGATGCAGCGCAATGTGAAGGCCAGGAGCTCAATCCTCGGAAACGCACACGTATCCACAAATGCAGGCGTGTGCATTCTGAGTCAAGCCTGTACGGAGAATATGAATTTTTGTCAAAGCTTGTTTACAAATATTAGCTTTTGTTTATACTCCAGCCTTCACAACATTTTCTAACATTATTTCAATACTCCTGCAGTCATGGAAGCCTTAGAACCAGTGGCACAACTATAGAACAATAACTGCAGTGATGGTAGCTTTCTTTAACAAGATTGCTAAGAACCTTTCCCTTTATAATTAACTGCTCTTGAAAATATTCAAAACAGGATAACAAACAGATGCCAGTGCCATTATGGATAGCCTGGTGGCACAGAACTCAGTGGGCACAGTTTCAGCCAAAAGATGAAAGAAAGAAGAGCAGAGGGGTAATGTTTTATTTTGCTTCAGAGATAAAATGATGATTACAAAGTATAATTATAAGAAGTGTGTGCATGGGACAGCAAGATTTAGCTACTTTATTATTTATCTTTTTTGATAAAACTAGGCAAAGGCAAATTGAGGTGAGCTATAGCTGATAAAGTATAATATTTAACATACAAATAAATAACCCAACTATTTCAAAGTTAAACTAATTGAAACTTACCTATAGTGAATTATGTCCATGGGAAGAATGTCCTCATTCATCTGTCTGATTTGACCAATAATATGTAACATGTGCAACTCTCCATTGTGCAACAAATTCCAGGATTCTCTGTAGAGAAGAGAGTTAAAAGAGTTTTTTAAAGTCTGTAGACTGGATCTCAACAGTTAAACTCGAACCTTTATTTTACAGCCACAGACAGCCCCTTGCTTTGTAGCAGGGGTAGCTTTAGAAACAATGAAATGGAGCCAGGGAGACAGATCGTAGAATAAGCACTTACCTGGCAAGCACAAGGGCCTGAGTTCAATCTCCGGTTCCACCAAAAAGAAAAACAAATGATGCAACATTAATGAAGCTCCTTGAAAGCACACTTGGAAAGTTATAAAAACAGCGCCACTTGAGGTAAACCTTTAGGGTTACAAATAATAGCTGGATGCAGAAGCTCACAAGGTTTTCACGTGATCTGAGCACAAGTCTGAATTCCTTCGCAGAGCACCCAGTCCCTCCCCGTAGCCTCTGTGTTCTCAGTTTACCAGACTCTGATGTGACTCTCTGTGTAGCCAGAAGATACCCTGTTCTCCAGACTCTTCTGGCCCCGAGTGCAGGCTATCTACTGAAATGCCACAGCCTGCACTTCTGTGTACGCTTGTGCAATTTCTATCCGCCCTTCCGTTCTAGATAAGACTTTTCCTTCTCCAGGGCTTCATCTTCTCCTTGCACGCAGAGCCCTTTCAGTCCATGGCACTCACTAGATTACAGTGTGGCTTTGCATTCCTATTATTTCATGTGTGCCCTCTGTGTTCCAGAACATACAGGCATCTTTTTCCTTGTAGAACGGAAAGAAATGAGTTAGCAAGTCTGAGCACTTTCTCTGTAATCCTAGTACTGAATGTGTAGTTTCAGCTCATATTTATAGCACCATAACATAGTGTTACTTTTCACAATTTACAGACAAAAATATAAGATATTAAGAAACTATACTACCCACCTTCTAACTGGTAAAAAAAAATATGATTCAAATACCAATCTCTCCAGCTCCAGTGCCAATATCACTGTTACACCTTATTGTGCTCACCCAATAGTTCCCCTACCTCAAGAAGTACCAACTGCAAAATGTTCAATGCAGACTAAACGTGTGAAACTATTTTGCTAAAGTCAGCCTACCCTACACTGCTTATGTAGAATCTAGCACCGAAAGCCTCCCCCATAATATCAGCTGCTTGGGTACTATTTGAACATCAGGTGAGACAACAGCAAGCTATTCTTTATCTGTTCGATATTACTTAACTAAGTGACCAAACTCATTATTTAAATATGGATTATGAGTTGTGCTTTATGGTCTTATTAATATGTAAGGCCGGAGCCTAACCACCAGTCCCTTTGAAGCTCACTGCAGTTGATGCCCAGCACAGACCTTCACTGTGCTAGCACCTTGCATGACACCAGCGGGCCCCGCATCCCCCCTGCGCTGGACAGGGTCTTTGATTTCCTGCCATTACATCCTTTCCCTAATAATGTTGCTCATGTGAACACAATTGTATTTACAAAGAAATGATTTTTTTAAAGGACTAGAGAGACCAACTGGCTCTTCACACCTGACTACAGAAGTTGAAATTCTGTTATTAGGGTCTCATAGTTCTGAATCTGGGACTTAGCTCTATGGATCTGCAAGTCAGTTTTTGTCACTCCATCGAAGAGTGACAAAATTCATATACTAATGCTGTTTTTAATTTATAATGGAAGACAGTATACACAATTGCTTACAATATCAGAATGTGCCAATTGGCGTGTTGTTCCCATTAGGAAAATTACTATGGTACATCAGTCAGCTTCCCCATTGCTGGGACAAAATACCCAACACACATGATGAAAGAAAAGGTAATTTTGATCTGAGTTTTAAAAGTCCTACTGTATGGTTAGTGAAATAGCTTCAAGGTAGAAAGATGCTCAGTTCGTCGCTGCTTAGAAGCAGAACATGGGGGAAAGCCAGAGTGGAAGGGGCAGGAACAAGAAAGAATTCTATGACCCAGTTCTCCAGCTAGGGCCCTCCTGACAGCCCATTCAGCTCTGATTTCAGCAGCAGGTTCGTGAGTGGGCAAGGTCAGGACCCGGGCAATCCAATCACGTCTGCAGGAGGATCAGTCCAGCCAAGCTGACAGTGACACTCATTAACCTTCACATACTGAAAGGATGTTTTAATGCCCATGTGGCTGGGAGAGCTTGGACAAAAGAGAAGGATATCAGCCACCCAGATTGCCTTAACTGTCACTCAGCTAGAATGGTCAGACAAACCCCTCTCAGGTGTTACTCTGACCAACCAGGGCAGCACATTGGTGCCAGCAGCCTGCTGCCAGAGCTGGAACTGCGGCTAGCAGTGGAGGGCCCCTGCACTTGGGTCGCGCTGTGTACTCTTGCTCCTCCTCCAGGTGGACTCTCCTGCCTCTCCTCTCCCAATCTCCTCAAGCAGCAAGTCTGGCAGTGACCCTTCCTCTTCCAGTGTAGAAGAGCTTCAAAAGTATTACCATTAATTCTTTCGTGAGGATCTGGCAAAATTCAGCAGGGAATGCGTCGTGTCCTGGGCTTTCCTGACATGATCAGGTTTTTATTACTGCCCTAATTTTGTTGCCTGAGTGTACAGTGTTTTTGTATCTCTTTGGTTCAGCTTTGGCAATTCATGTGTATATAGAAATTTATCCATTTCTCCTAGCTTCTCCAGTTTATTATAATGCAGGTTTGGCAGTCATTTCCAGGTTCTAGCAGTGTTCACTGTAGTTTTACCTTTTTCTCTTCTAATTATGTGCACATGGATATTTCTTTCCTTCTTTTGGCAAGTTTGGCTAAGGGTCTGTCTGTTCTGTTTGCCTTATCAAGCCACTCTCACCAACAGGTTTTTTATAGTTGTTGTTTAGTCCCAGTTTCATTAATTTCTGTTTGAATCACTATCGTTTTCTTTCTTACATAAGTTTTGGATTTGGTTTTCTAAGGCCTTAAGGTACATGAAGAGATTATTTGCTCAGGATCACTGCTGTTTTCTAATATGGGGTTCATAGGTATAAACCTTCCTCATAGCGCTACTTTCATCATGTCCCATGACTTCTGGTGTGCTGGGCTGCTACTGTCATTTTATCCTAGAAACTTACAAAGTTTTCCCTTGATTTATTCTGTCACCTACTGATTGTTCAAGAGGGCATAACATAATCTCCCTAGGTTTGCATAGTTCCTGTGATTTCTTTTGCCATTGATTTCAGGTTTCATTGAGTTATCATCTTACAGTATACCTGAGATTATGTTGGTTCTCCTGTACTTATAAGTATGCCTTATAGCTTCATACGTGTTCTACTTTGGAGAAAGTTCTTTGTGCTGCTGAGAAAAATATATACAAGTGGCACCTTGATCTACTCATGCCTGTTGTGAACAGTTGTGTTCTCAGTCAGAAGCGCTTGGCAAAATTCTGCTACCATCAGCGAAGTCTGTGTCAGTGAGAAGTGTGACCGCAGCTGTCTTCCCCAGAACTGTGGGACCAACTACATTCATGAGCTAAGCTCCCACTGTGTTTTGCTGCCACTGAGGGGGACACTCTATAGATGCCTGTTAGGCCTATTTCTCTGACTGTATGAGTCTACTTTGAAATTCTTTTGTTATTTGCCTGCTTGACCCATCTGTGTGAGATGATGGGGTTTCGAGGTCCCCCACATGACGGTGTTGATGCTGTCTGATCTTTCATGCACCATACTATTTGTTTGATAAAGCTGGGTGTGCTGGCATTTGATGTACATAATTTTATCATTGTTCTCTCTTCCTGTTTAAATTGTTCCTTTTACCAGTTATAATGACCTTCTTTGTCATACAATCAGTTTTAGCTTGAAGTCCACTTTCTGTAAAAGTAGAATAACTATTCCTGCTTGGGTTTTGAGGAGCTTTTTAAATGTTATTTTATTTTTAAAGGGAATACAAAAAATAAAGAGAATACAGAATAGGAATGTAAAATAAAAAATTAGAAATTATACAGAACTTCACTGTTGGGTTTTGGCTCGTGTTACTTGAAGTATCATTTCCCATCCTGTGAAGTACTCTCTTGTGAGTGGTGGAGAGAGAGCCTATGGCACTCATGCTGCAGTTTGCTCTCATTGAAAGCTCTAAAGATTCACCATCACTGGCCTGTGTGTGTGTGTGTGTGTGTGTGTGTGTGTGTGTGTGTGTGTGTGTGTGTGTGTGTGTTTATGAATGAGGTATGTCTCTCATAGGACACACACATTTGAATTTTGTTTTCTGACCCAATCTTCTGATCTGTGTTTTTTGTTGGGGAGTTGACACTATTTACATGGAGAGTTATTATTGAAAGCTATGGACTTATTCCTGTCATTGCATTATTTTTCTGTTCCACAGCCTTTGTTTTTCCCTTTTCCATAACTATTCATCCTTCTTGATGTATTCATTATTTTTGGTCTTTGGTGATATCTGCCTCATTACTGCTATACAGGATTTAATTGAATATTTTCTGCACTACTGATTTTGGTGGTCATGAATTTTCTAAGGTCTTCTTTGTCATGGAAAGCCTTTCTTTCTATATCGATTAGAATATATGTTAATCTGGGTTAAAACTGGGGATTTTAGAGATTTAAAAACTTGACTCCAAGCTTTGCTGACCTTCAAAGTTTGTGTTGAGAAACCTACCTTTATTCTGATGGCTTTGCCTTTGAAAGATACCTGATGCTTTTCCCTGACAGATTGTGTTATTCTGTCCATGAGCTGGCCTCTTGGATTTCAGCTATGGTGCGTCATAGTGAAATCCCTCTCTGGTTATGGTACTTGGACTGTATATGTTTTATTCACCTAAAAACTGAATTCCCTAGAGTTAAAAAGGTTTCTGTCATACATTTTTATATTTTCTGTTGTATTCTTTCTTTAATGTTTATAATTCTAAACTTAGTCTATTTTTATCATCTGCTTAATCATCTTGTTTCTCTGGCCTCTAATTTTTTTTTAATTAATTTTATTGAGAAAGAAATAGGAATGAGATAGTTTCAAAACAGGTAAGTAGGAGAGTTACAATAATTAATACATTGCACATTGCTCTCTTCATAATAGTTATTCAAAGTACAAGATGCAGACATGATCTCTAAACAATACTAGTACAAATCTTTCTTCTCATTGAATTAAGAGAAAGTAGCTGTATAACTGTCCTATTTTGTATATACAGATATATATTTTCTCACTAAAAAAATGGACCTTCATTTGTATCCCCCTTTTTTGTTTAGTTTGGTCAGAGATGGGTGTTCTATTACCATTCAAATCTTATAAGTATGTGAATTCAGCAAAATAATCCAATATAGTCCAATAGTCTGTAATAGTAGTGGGTTATCCACAGAACTGGCAATGTCAGAAACTGTTGACTTGAGCCTTTTACAGCTCAGCCTACTAATATGGCTTTACTTTTTATACCTCTTTTTTATGCTTTTCTGCTGGATGGTTAAGACCTATATAATAAAAGGAGTAAATTTTGTATCTTACAAGGTCAGTCAAAAACCCTCAGGATTTACCTGAGGGGCCGGGGAGATAGCTCAGTAGAATAAGCACTTGCCTGGCAAGCTCAAGTTCCTGAGTTCAGTCCCCATTACTGAAAAAATGTATAGCAATTTGTAGATCTTTTGTCAGCGTCATCCATGTGGGTGAGTCACGGCCATTACTTGATCAATTTGCTTTCTATAAAAGCCTAGGAGAATGTTTTCTCTCCATGTGACTCTCCTTAGGCATGTTCTTCATTGTTGATCACTTTCTTCTGTGGCCCCATATTCTCCTTGAACAGAAAATTTGAGACACCACTGAGATACAGGATGTTACAGTACAGGTTCTCTTATGTCCTGATATCAGTTATTGCTGTACTCTCTCTCAAGTAAATGTTTGTTTAAAAAAAGGTAATAAAAGAAAACAAGAGACAAAAAAAAAGTCATAGGACTGTCCTGCAACAATGTTGTATATGTTTAGATTTCTAAATTTCTGTACAAAAATGTGTAATTGTTTATTCTTATTTTTATTCTTTGTTTCACATTCTATAGGGATTTAAGGTTTAGCATATGAGTGATTGTTGGAAAATACCTGTTCTATGTTATGTCTAAGGCATTTGATATTCAGACAGATAGTGATGTTAAGCTCAATTGCCTACGTTATAGGTAATAATATCATTAAGCTTCTCTTCTGGAGAGTTAACAACTTAAATTTGCTGACCAAAAAAATTAAATAAAAAGAAAGGCTACAAGGGCAGCCAACATTTTGGCCCTAGACCTTCAAGGTCAGTGAGGACTCTGATTATTTTTAAGTTGTCTTTGAAGATAGGGTCTCCTCCATCAACCTATCTTCTAGTTTTGACTCTCTCTTCCCTCATATTGGTTACTATTTGCTGTACTTGTCCTGAAAAGATTTTTCATGCCCTTGATTTCTGTTTGCTATCTTTTTGGTGGTCATTAATTCTTTAATAAAACTGTCATTCGTATTTTGTGTCACCATGGATCACTCTTCTGCTTGTGTATATCTTCTTTCAGCTTACTGATCATTTATCAAGTAAGCCCCTTACCTTTTTAGTTGCATCAACTTTGAGCTCACTGAACATCTCATTGATGGGGTGTTTTTGTTTCTTTTATCCGTTGACCCAGTGCATCAGCTCTTGGAGATTAAAATTTTTAGAGGCATTTTATTATCCTGTTTTCTTGCATTTCTGTGTGTGTATGTGTGTGTGTGTGTGTGTGTGTGTGAGAGAGAGAGAGAGAGAGAGAGAGAGAGAGAGAGAGAGAGAGAGAGATCTGATCTTTTTGCTGCATTGCAAGGACAGAACCACGGCCAATTATCTTAGCATCTGTAAAGCTAAATTTCACCAGGTTTAATGATCCATAAATATTATGATGCATTACTGCTAATAGTGTAGGCTGAGATATGGAGGATAAGGGAAGGGGAAAGAAGGGAGGGGGCAAATCAGAAATCAGAACAGGAGAAAAGTGATGGCAGCAAGAGAAAGAAGAGATGTGAACTTCCTGAGTATTACTTCTATGACTGGAGTATGGGGTTGGTAGTAGAGAGAAGGTTGGAGAGAACATTTGTGGGAGCAGAAGAAGGGACACAAAGAGAGGGAAGTGTGACTGGAGGCTGAGGAAAGCTGTGCGGAGGAGGAACCCGTCAGTGTGCTGGTCACGGGCTTGTGTTTGAATCCTCATCACACAGTTGTGGTGAGCACTGCCTTGACTTGTCCATGAATGATACTGTGTAGATTAGAGCACTGGTTCTTTTTCTCCACTTCACAGGCACAGATATGTCCCATATAGGTACTAGATGAAAAAATGGAAGAAAAGGAGAGGAGAGGGGAGGAGAGGGGAATGGAGGGGAAGGGAGGACGGAAGGAAGGAAAGAAGGAAGGAAGGAAGGAAGGAAGGAAGGAAGGAAGGAAGGAAGGAAGGAAGGAGGGAGGGAGGGAGGGAGGGAGGGAGGGAGGGAGGGAGGGAGGGAGGAAGCAAGGAAGGAGGGAAGGAAAGGAGGAAGGAAGGAAAAGAAAGAGAAGGAGGAGTTAGGAGGAAGGAAACAAATACAACACTCCAAAATTTTTGTTTACTAATAGGCAGCAACATTAATTTTATTTGCATTTATTTTATGCTTAATTTATTCCCATGCCTTAAGATTTTGTTTCTTCAGTTTCTTCCAGGATATCTTTTTCTTTTGTGTAACTTCCTCCTCTGGCTTAGGAACAATTTGTTCCTTTTCAGTATGGTTCATCTCAGTACAGCAGGGGGAGCTCATGGATGGGTTTCCGGCCATGAGCTCTATAAGTACAGTGGCGTATCTGGGGTGCTTTGTTCACCTGGATATGTTCAATAACCAGAGAATCTACGTCTAAACCCTTAAGCTCAGCATTACTCTCTGCATTCTTAAGCATGTGTAACAAAAATTCGGCACTCTTTTTGGGCCACCGGCCCTGCGTCCAGCCCCACTGTTCAGCCTGGGCACACCTACCAACTCCACCACTGTAACACCAGAACAGCACACACTGCTTCTTTAATGTGACATCCTTCATATACTTGGTGGCCTTTTGGGTATGCATAGCCTTGATGGCTTGGACAGAGGCATGTTCTTAAAATGACTGCGAAGATTTGAATGTCTTGATTTGCATGATTTTGTGAGAGTTTCTGGGTCGAGAGAGTAGTGAACCATTTTCACAGGTCACCTCAGGCAGCTCACAGGAAGAGCCAAAAGTCCAAGATTAAAGTGTCCCTTCCATCCTGTTTATGCCCAAGTCTGAAGTCAGCCAGTGCACTCCTTCCCTACGTTCACAGATGGAGAAACTTTGACCTGAGGATCTGGACGCACTCCGTGACCAGCTCTTTCCCGCAGGGGCGCACTGCACAGAACGCACTGTGTCTGTGCGGTGCCCATCCCCTCCCCCACTACCAATCTGCACCCTCCTACAACCCACGGAGCTGGTCGCATCTACGATTTGTTTACTTGCCTGTCAGTAAGAGAAGGTGCTTGGTGGCCTGAATAAATATTTGATCCCACATGTCCTAAGCAGGCAACACACTGCTTAGTTTCAGTTTCATTTCTGAACATGGCTAGAAATTTTGGCCTCTGTTTTGTTTGGGTACTTGCCATTGAGTCGAAGCTGGGAGGGTGCAGAGTGTTTGGACCAGCATTCAGTTTCTCACTGATTTCCAGAAGGGCCTCCTTGGCCTCCTCCCCCTAACCTCTGCGCTGCTCCCAGCGCCCTCAGTGCATTTTCTGTGAGGAGCTGGCTGAGCGCCTGCCCTCTGGCTGAGCGGCAGCGCCAGCTCTGCATCCGCATTTCCTTCTCACTGCCAAAGCATTGCTTTCCAGCCCGTGCACTCCATGGTGCTCTCCACGGTGGCCCAGGACTCACGGCAGCTGGCAGGGTTCCCTTGGCAGGCACAGAGCACCGGTAGGCTGTCCCACAGGCTTCTCCCCAGCGCCTGGGAAAACTCTTGCCTGCCTTAGCTACTTCCTTCGCCTGGAAATCACCCATCAGCATCTGGAGTTCCTTGAAGCGTGGCTTCCTCGGTACCCAGCTTTAGCCCCCCGTCAGTATCAGGCCCTTGTCCTTTACCTGTCACGGGCTCCGAGCGCTCACTCAGACCCATTCTTCAATTGATTTTCTGGCTTTCTGTCTCCGTAGTAAGATACTCAGAGAAGATCTTGCTGGATGGGCTCCCTCACAGGGAGGAGACTGTGTTAGCAGCCTGTCCCAAGCCTCTGAAGTCCTGGCTCCTTCCCTCAGAACATTAGATCTGGTACTCCAAGGAAGCGCTGTTCCCTAGGCCCAAGTACAAGAAATGCTGCAGTGCGGAGGCAGCCCTGCTGCCTCGCATACCCCCTCACCCCCTACCCCCAGCCCCCCTAATCCTGGACTGAGTGCAGCACAGACTTCACCCCAGGCTTAACTCGGCATCCGGTTTTGTCTGCTGCCCCCATCCCTGGGTGCCAGCACTTCCTGCTGCTTCCCGTGTGTCTCCCTTGTGTACCTCTGCCTGTGACCCTTAATATTTTTTTATCCCTTTGTTTAGACTGAAGATTTTAGAGCCCTAGTTTATCCAAGGGTGTCTGATGTAGTCCACTTCAGGCCCTGAGAATCCTGTTCTCCATGCAGCCACCAAATCTAGACACTGGAGCGCTAGACATTTTTCTATCCCACTGATACTCTGCACTTGCTTTTTTCTCAGAACTCCGATTTCTTCTGCATTTTTGCCCTGTGAAAATGGTGCTCACTTGAGAGCTTCCTCGGGCATCGAGAAGCATTTTCTAAGTATTCAGTGTAAAATTTTTAGCTACTTTGTAATGAAAGAGGTTTTCAGGGCATCTAAGCTGTCAAATGCCTGGAGAAAGAATCTTAAAACATGCTTTGCTTTAATGCTCTTTTCGTTTTCTAGAGACTTTCAGCTAATTCTCATCAAAATCTTACTCATTTGCCATGATCCAAATATTAGCCCTGTACCCTCTGAGCAGGGAGCTTGACCTTCTGCTCCTACTCTTTCTCCCAACTCCTCACTTGTTTTTCTTTTATTGGTAAAACACATTTTGCTGTGTTAGCTTCTTATATGCTCAGCCTGTACTAATTTCTCAAAATTACAATCAATCAGTGAATAAATAAACACTCTCCTTCAGAACCACTCAGATTGGATAAACAAAGCAATTCTACAGCACTAAAGGCAACAATAGCTGTCAATAAAAGACCATTTAGTTTCACAAAAAGAAGAGCTTGGTTCATCTGGAGGCCAGGGAACAGAACGCCACAAAGGGAATGACGCTGACGTCTGTCTTGAAAGGCAAGCAGAAGCTCACGAGGTGCATAAGAACAGCAAGAGAAGGCCTCTCTCTGCCCAAAGAGAAGAGCCGGGCTAACACCATGCCGTGCAGACAACCTGGTGGGGCAGCTGTGAGTGACAGCTCTGTAGGACTGACTGTGGGCTTTAGGGGCGGTAGGCTTGGAGGAACAGGTGAAAGGCAAGCAATGGAAGAGCCTCAATGTCATGCATAGAAGTTATATGACATCTCAAGGGCACACAGCTTCCTAGAAGGCTTTTGAGCAGGACACTAACAAGGTCAACACACACTATAAAAAGATGCCTAGAAACACTTGGATATTTCACTTCCTTACACACAATAAATCCTTCAGGGCTGAGGAGTCTTATTTCCTTGGGAAGCCTGAGCCTTCTTGAGTCATGTGGATAAAGAAAAAAAAGCCCAGAACACTGCCACACTAGCTTGTTGCTCACAAATTTCTGCCCTAGCTCTCTGATTTAAAGCTTTCATAATTGTGTCAGCAAATGGCTTCTTCCATGCCTGGAGCTTTGTATTTGTAGTACTTAACACAAAATAGGCACTCCAGCACTGGCTGGGAGATGAAATCAAGAAAGCACATTTTACATGGATAAATAACTTTTCTCTTTTTTTTGTTCATTCATTTTTTTAATTTTTAAAAAGAATACAAAATAGTAAGAATAAAAAATAGAGATGATATAAAATTTCAGTAAACAAAATAATATGAATTTGGCAGTATTTGTGCATTGCATAGCATATTCTTCAACTTAATTATTTAGATTATCAGATACATTCATGCAAAATTGAAAAAGAAGAAAAAATGTTATAAGAATTTAAGAAGTTGGTGAGGTAGCTCAGGGGTCTAAGCACCTTCCTGGCAAGCACAAGGACCCAGGTTTGATCCCTGGTACCACAGGCTGTGCTGGCCACAGAACCCTGGGGATACAGTGTTGGCCACTGAAACCAGGCATGGTAGCTCATACCTGTAATCTCAGTGCTGGGAAGGCTGAAAAAAGAGCATTAATGTGAGTCCAAGCTGCATAGAGAGACCTTATACTGAATAAATAAATAAATAAATAAATAAATTTTTAAAAGAATTTAAGAAGAGGAAAAAAATGAAAACATGGGTCAGGGAGATGGCTCAATAGAATAAGCACTTCTCCGACAAGTGCAAGGGCCTGAGTTCAATCCCTGGTTCCACCAAAAAGAAAAAAAATTAAGCATTAACTGCTTCCTTCCATAGATCAGCAGAAATCCATAATACAATTATCCAAGCCAAATAAAAATCTTTTCATACACAGACACAGACACACACACACACACACACACACACACACACATGTATTTATAGATAAATAAATACATATATAGAAAAAAGAATTCCAGAGAATATGGTGATTCAAAATTTTAAAAGATGGTAGCAGTAATCAAAACTTTAGTAAAAGGTAGTAACACAAAGTTGAGAATCTATCCTAAAAGACAGAGGGGAAAAAAAGAAAAGAAAAAGAAATTAAAATACCAATTCTTATTTGACATTTAAATATTAGGACTTCTACAATGAGAGACAAAAGATAAATAATTACATCTTCCTTACAAGAATTAATATTTTTCAGAAATATATACACTTCTGTACTCTTAGGACTGATTAAATTTCTAAAACTATGAATGAAATGACAACAATATCAAAACATAGTAATACCAATAAAGAATAAAGAGCAAAAACTAAAAGTTCACATAATGATGCAGTAAAAGCAACATACATGGTTTTTTGGTTTTTGGTTTTTGGTTGTTTGTTTGTTGTTTGTATTCTAGGGAAGGGTCTACAGGATGTACAGGGTCTCACTACATAGATCAGACTCGTAGTGATCGATCTGATTACAGCCTCCCAAGAGCTGGGATTACAGGCGTGCACCACCACACCCAGTCTCATCTCAGCATGCTCTGAGGATGGGGCTGGGACAGTAGGCCCAGGAATCAAACTCCTGCCCCCTGCACCTGCTTGCAGGTGCTTTAATCTGCTGAGCTATTCAGCCAGTCCTAATACACACATTTTGTAAAAAAAAAATGAAACAGAGCATGACTTACAATTTAATGGCTAGATCAAAAGGGTCCTCTACTCATAGTCCTCTGAGGAATCTCTGCACTGATTTCCATAGTGGTTGTACCACACACCACTGATACTTTGAATAAACAGTTCTTATCTACTATTGGGTCCATATTTAAAATCTGATTAGAAAACCAAAATTATCACACAGTGAGCATCTATTGTAGTGTAATTCCTGCCCCCAGTTTGAGCTGGAAAATGCATTCAGTGAACCTACCCAAAGTAATAAGTGTCATGACAGATACATGGGAGAATGAGAGGGGAGGTCCTCAAACCTCCCCTAGTGGGGCAACTGCAGAGAGCAACCAGAATGCATTCAGAGTCACAAACATCAGGACTCTTGCACTGCGCACCTACACTAGATTTGATAACCCAGCATCACCATTTGTACCAGAGATTGGAATGAGTATATACTAAGAAATGCTGAGACCAAAAACTGACATGCAAACTTTAGGCAAAACAAAAGAAAACACAATCTACCACCGTAGTCCTTGAAAATAGCTATAGCTATTTTAGTTAATAATTATGTGTTACAGAAATAAATTCTAATTTTGTTAGAAACATGTACTTTGAAGATTTTTATACTTACACTTCATTTATCTTTTATGTATTCACTCTTTGAATAAGAAGTGGTATAGTCTTTAATATTGAAATCATGCACTAATTTCTGTACTTGAATTTCAACCCTTTGATACTGAATATATGATACTTTCAAAAGCAAAAAAGTTAGCCCCTCTGAGAGGCTGAGACAGGAGGATCACAAATTCAAGGCCAACCTAAGCAACTTAGAAAGATCCTATGACAAAATTCTTACATAACAACAATAATAAAAAGCCTGGGGATGTATCCCCACGCAGAGGAGCTAAGGCCAGTACCCAGCACCACCACAAAAGAAAAATTAAAAACTTATAAGCAGTTATGCTTCACAAGCCTAAAAGGCTATCTATCATGATAGTCATTTACATTATGTTGTTTACTTGTCTCTGAATTTTGTGGTAAGATTTTTCAAACACAAAGAAAAGTTTGAAGAATTTTATAATAAATATCCATATATTTGTCATCTAGACTGTACTATTAACATCTTCTTATGCTTGCTCAACAGAGCGCCTGACCACCCAGCCTATCATTGGTCCATTTTGGGCTTTTGGACCTGTTCAAGACAGTCACAAATACTTTCACTGGGTCACTGGGAGGAGCGACATACATAAAGGGTCAAGCTCAACCTCTAGCCCACAGGCAGTCATAAGAGCTCCGCATCCCCACCTGTGTTTGCTATGCATAGCTTAAACATTTCTGGGACCACTGACAATCAGTGCATTTATCCTGGGGAAGGAGGAAGGTTCTTACCATAACTTTCTAATCAAAGTCCTGTTGACCAACCCTTGGAAATGTACCTAGAACCTGGTCCTCTTGTTGAGCCAAAGTAGACCATCAGGCTACTTCTTGACTCTAGTGCTAAACAAGCAAAACACCTTGAATTCAAAACAGGAAAAAGCATCACACTGCACTGACAGATAAATGCCTATAGGAGCTTGACTCACAATGGCTAAATCTCTGAAACGGCCTATGTGTCCATCAGTTACTAGGTGGCTAAAGCAAAAGAGGTGCTGGTGTGCAGCGGAGCTTGGCTCTGCCAGCAAGGAGGGGTGGGCACCATATGTAGAAAGTGGACGCGCCTGCAAATCATGATGTCAAACAAAGAGGTCAGACCCACAAGCTCCAACAGCAGATGCTTTCTCTTACACAAGGAACCCAAAGAATAAACAAAGAGCAAAGTAAAAGAGAGCTCATCAGAAGCTGGTAGATCTTCTGCACGTGTGAAGGAGGGAGAAGGGCAAAAAGGAGGAGAATGGGATGTGAAAGGAATCAAGCAGTGCTATGTCCAGGTACCACCTCCTCACACTGGGTGTAGTCACGCTGCAGTGCAAACACGTACTAAGAAAAATGAGCCCTTAAAAAGCTACCTTGGTGATGAAGAAAGTAGGAGAATCTAAACATTGGAAAGTTGTCAAAGATGCAGCAGCCTGGTGAGGGAAGGAAGGCATGACACTGCAGAGGGAGCCCACATTTTCCCCTTGCCATCTACTGACCCTTTCTGGTAGAGGCCTGCAAGAGACACAGACAAGAAATAATCCCTGAGCTCACTCCACTCTTCTTAGTAAAGACCTGGGGGAAAGTAAACTAATAAAACAACAGGAGACTTCTGGTAACACCAGCCTTGGTGTAGCCCTGCTCCCACACAGCACTGTCTCCTCACCCCTACATAATCATCCGTGAGAGGCCATTCTGAGGTGGCCCTCCACATCCTCCATGGAGCTGGCATCAACAGGCAGAACAAAAACTGGACCTGCATCCCTGTCCACTGGTAGTGATGTAGAAGAGAGAAATTGTGCCTGTTTTCAAACCACTCTGCCTGCCAGGGCAATGTCAGCTGGCCATGCAGGGATGAGAGTTTCCATCCCCACCCAGTGGCAGTGGGGCAGAATGAGTGGAAGGCTCTACTCTTGCTTCTCCCTGGGGTCATCAAGGTCTACAGGGAGCTGACTCCATGCCCACCAAGCCACAGGGAAGTTGTGTGCTCTGGCTCATATTAGATAGTATAATCAGATCCATGTGGGGAACTGAAACCCTAGCCTACCCGGAGCTATGGTCTATACTCATAGACTGGTTACCTGCAAAAGTAAGCCATGATGTAAGAAAGATCAAGAACATAGCACCAGTCAGAGATGGAAAGCCTAGAGCTCCCTGAGAAGTCACTGGGGTAAGCTCGCCCTAAAAGGCCAAGGCAGCTAGAAGCTGAGGCTCGAGGCAGTAGCAATGGCAAAGGCCACCTCAGGAAAGCTCGAGCTTCCTCAGTGCAGACCAGCATCTTCCTTCTTCACTCCACCCAGGCTGTAGGTCCACTGGGTGAAGCAGCCCACAGCCAGCCTGGGTCTTCTGCCTGAATTTGCTGACCTGCAGATAAGCCTAGAAATAATCTCTACTAATCCACTATATGTATTTTAGTCTAGTCAAGTTTACAATCAAGGGGTCAGGGAGATTGCTCAGTAGAATAAGCACTTCCCTGTCTAGTGCAAGGGCTTGAGTTCAATCCCCAGTTCTGCAAAAAAAAAAACAAAGAAAAAATAAAAGAAATACTACCACAACTACTCTGCTTTCTCATTTTTCCACAACAGTCATTTATTTATTTGTTTGTTTGTTTGTTTGTTTATTGTGATTCTCCTTTCTCAGCCTCCCCAGCACTGGAATTACAGGTGTGCGCCACCAGGCCCAGTTTTGGTGGCCGGCACGGCAACACTCAGGGTTTCAGGGCTGGCATAGCACGTGGTGCCAAGAATCAAATCTGGGTCCTTGGTGCTTGCCAAGCAGGTGCTTAGGCCACTGAGCTATCTCCCCAGCCCACAACACAGCCTTCTAACATATTCCATAATAAAACTTCTAAGGCATATAGTTCAGAGGTAGAACATATGACTGCTTAATAAAACTTATTTACTACATCTATTGCTTTGTATTGATCCACCCTCATTAATGGTCAAGCCCATGAGGGAAGGGCATTTGTTCAGTTTGCAAGGTTCTAAGGATGTGGCACAGCTCACGGTAGCTGGATACTTGTGGAGTACTGGCAAAGTGAAATACATCAACCCATCTGTCAGTTTATCTCTGGCCATACAGCACTTACAGCACAGGCTCTAGTGTGCTGCCTCATAGTCCGACTAGCTATAGATACAGTGCATTACTTTGTACATGTAAATATGTCTTAGTCACTCTTCTATCATTGCTGGGACAAAATACCCAATACCCACAATTAAGAAAGGAAAGGTTTATTTAGCTCACAGTTAGTAGAATCCATACTCAGCTGGCTCCAAGGCAGAGTGGCACATGGCAGAAGGCAGCATTTCATGATGGTGGCAAAGAGCCAACAGCAAAGAGTGGGGCTGCAACGTCAGCAGCTAGCAAACCTCTCTGCCCTCCTTACCCTAATGCAGATCACTTGCCCCTGGGCTAGGGTGCAGCACTCACACCTGCAGTCCCAGCACTGAATCAAGAACCAATCACAAACTCCAGAAGCCACCCTACGACCATATGAGGCTTTGGGGAGACAGCTACACACAAACCGTAACAAGACATAACAGCAAATAAATTCTGATCATTAAAAATACGTTAGCTGGCTCTTTAACATTCTTTCATCCTGAAATCATGAAAGTAAGAGAGGAAATTCAGCAACTGAAACTGAGATGTTTGCGAGAGAAGATAGTTGATACGGGAAGCCACTCTGGCCAAACTTACGGCCTTAAGACAATGTTTTATATGTCACTGATTAAATTTATATGAAGCAAGAGCCTTTTATATGCCTGTGGCTATACAACTCCATAACTGTCCCGTGTTTGCTCAAACTCAGTGAACCAGCGGCTCAAGGTCTGATCATGTGCGACTCTAATCAGCACCCTCCTGTCTGCACCAGCAGTTATTTCTGGAGACTCATTTATTTATCTTTTGTCCTTTACGTTTTCAAAGCTCATGCACATAGCTGTCCACAGCCTGGAGCTGAATGTGTACCAACCGCACTCCTGTGCGGGGGCATCCAGGCCAGCCCTTCCTCTTCCACGAGTTCTCTCTTCCTCTTCTGCCAGAGTCATTCCCCACACCGCTGTTTCTCCTTTCCAACCTCTTCTCCCATTTTCTCCTCTCATTTCCTTCCCACTGTGGTCTCCCTGGATCAGCCTGTCACTTTTGACACTTTCGTTACTCGGGCAGCACTCTGAGTAGTTTTCCTGCTTCTCGCCACGCCCATGCTTTCCTCTTCACCAACCCTGCATACAACCACTTGCTAATCTTCCTAAAAATGGATTCAAATATTCTTAGTGCCTCGGAATCTTCCAACAAGTGCCAATGGAATACAGAATAAACTGTAATAAACAATTAGACAGCAACCCAGAGCCTGGCATCTAAGATTTTTCACAGTCCCGTCCACTCACGGTAGTCTCTCATCTCCAAAATTCATGTGCTCCTTTAGGATGTATTCCTCCTGTTTGGGATGCTCGATGCAAAACAAACAAACAAAAAAACTTATTTTAAACAAGGAAAGTAGACAGAAGTCCAATTTAAGACAATATTTTATAATTAAGGAGTGATTTTACATGGTACTTTGAAAATTATTACTGTGAGCAGCTGAGACCTCATCCCTAACAGCCACTCTCTCGGTACGCAAATGCGTAGCATGTTCCTGTGGTAATCCGTCATCCTAGTGGCCAGTGGCATGCACCCTACAACGAGAGCGAAAGAAACACAGCCCCTGAGCGGCCCGCAGTGAGCTCTGTTCTCCCCTTGCCTCTACAGGGAGCCGCGCAAGGTGGTCCTGCACAAAGGCTCCACGGGCCTGGGCTTCAACATTGTGGGTGGAGAAGACGGAGAAGGTATTTTTGTGTCCTTCATTCTAGCCGGTGGACCAGCAGACCTGAGCGGGGAGCTGCAGAGAGGAGACCAGATCCTGTCGGTAAGCACTGCTCTTCAGACTCCGCGCCCTCCCCAGCCGCGGGGTTCTGCAATGGCCCGGTGACCTGCTCCCTCAAAACGTGCGCGCTTGCTCTTTTCAGCCCGACCCTCAGATCCGCGCGTGCGGTTGGGTACGTCACAGCCTCACGTGCAGTCTAGTTTAAATAGTCCAAGAGGGCTTGGTGTTTGTTATACGTATTTCCTCCCGTTAAAAGTGGAAGTGCTAATGCTTTCTTTTAGATTTTTCTGGGACATATTCACATTAGAACATCAAAAAGCAGGCCATTTTTAAAGGCCAAATTGCTTATTTTATACAAATATAAAATGTGTCCCATACTTGTAACCATACTCAAAACACCTCTATAGTGCATAAAGTTTGGTGGATGTAGCTGTATCAGAAAAGGCCTAAAGCGTGCTGCTCAGAGTTTCCTAATGAGAATAAGCGGCTGCAGCTAAGTTCAAGAATTACGTACCTAGTTAGCCCACTTCAGTGATATAGGAGTGACATGCAAAATGGTACACATATAATCAGAAATGTTGTATTACCACAATCTATGTCATGTTTAAGCCCTTTACCTCCGAAAGTCTCCCCTGGGCCTCTACGCCTGTGTGTGTGTGTGTGTGTGTGTGTGTGTGTGTGTGTGTGTGTGTGTGTGTCTAATCTTTTAACAAAATTACAAGCATACAGTCCATTGTTGTTAATGATGTAGAAACTGTACCACACAGCAGACCTCCATTACTTACTCATTTTGCAGAACTATAAAAGTGATTTTTAGCTCTCACAATTATCCTGAAATATATTGCCCCATGGTCAGGTTAAGAGAATAAATTTTCTAAAAAAAAAAAAAAAAAGTAAAAATTTTTAAAAAGTATGTAAAGCTCCAAGACGTAGTTAATTTGTCAAAGCTTACTTGACTAATTAATATGTACAATTAATGCATATTAATAAAAAAATTTAACAAGCTTGCTAATAAAGCCAAAGCTGGGATTTAAATGTTGAATTTTAATTCCCATCACCCCCGCCTCTCCCTCACCCCTGCCTTCTCAATCTCCCTCCTGGGTTTCCTTATATCTTTCTTTCCATACCTTCTGTCAAATAGCCGTAGACTGTTTCTTTCCGCTAAGTTGTACCACCTTCCTGGCAGATGAGACAGTTAAAGCCACTCTGAGTTTTCATGCCTGGAGTAGAATTTCAGTAGTCATGGAGATGTCAACAGAGAATCTCCTAAGCAGCCCAGGTCTTTGGGCTGAGATGACGCCCCATATCTCTGCGAAGAGTGCAGCTTCACTGTAGACTCAGGAGACATTGTTTTCCTTTTATAGCTATGATTTTTTTTCTATATTTTATGAAGGGTCTACAGGTTTCAGGGTCTCACTACTAGATGGGACTCATAGTGATTCTCCTGTTTACAGCCTCCCAAGAGCTGGGATTACAGGACTGCGCCACCATGCCCAGTCTCAATTGCTATCTCAGCACACCCCATGGGTGGGGCCAACACGGCAGGCCTGGGGATGGAAACCTGGCCCCTGCACCTACTGGCAGGCACTTAGTTCACTGAGTTATTTGGCCTGCCCTTATAGGATTGATTTATAGATAGAATTTTCCAGGCATCCTTGTAATTATTAGCTGTTATTCCAATCCTTAAACAAATGAACATCTCTCTCCTTCCATCTCTTTCTCTCTGTCCCTTCTGTGTCTCATCCTCCCCCCTCCTCTTCTCTGTCTCAAGTCTGTCTGTCTCTCTCTTACACACCCACACACACATACACACACACGCACACACACACACACACACACGAATTAGATAGCACACAGTTAACTGACCTTAATATAGTGCCTTGCATTCTGCACAGATGGCCTGAGAATCTGTCTTCCTGGGGGCCTCACACCCACAGAGCCCCTACACACTCTGCAGGCCACACATGGGAGAAACAAGAAAAGGTCCCATATAGGAACTTGCTCTACCATCCTGGGGCTGTACTACTTCTCTGATGTTTAAATGGTACACAAAATGTAACTAGCAGCACTTGAACTTTATTGTCCATATATGTTTACGTCTTTTTCTACTGTGATTAAACTCCCTAAGAAAGCTCTCTATTATATATGATTTTGTGTCCTCAAACTTTAACACATTGCCTGGCACTTCAGTCTTCTGTTCCCTCCAGAATAAGTGAGAGAGAGAGAGAGGAGAAAGAGAGATCAGCCCTGGCAGATGAACCCCAGATCTTTTGCACTGAGCTACACCTCTAATCTTTCTTATTTTGAAACGGGGTCTCACTTAGTTGCCAAACTGCTCAGTTGGAGCTCAAACTTGCAGCCCTCCTGCCTCGGCCTCTAAAGTACCTGGATTACAAACATGCATCATCATACCTGGCTTCAAAACAGAGTGAAAAATTATTAACTAAATGTGATGGTACCTGAAAAAGTGACAGTAGCCTGAGAGGTTGACTAAAAGTCAGTCTAACCCACACGAACATACCTTAGTCATCCTAGCTTAAAATTTGTGCCCTTGGGTTCACTCTTGTCACTTGATCCCAGAATTCACATTGTCACAGCACTTTTTCAGACAAAAACGCTTCCCTATGTGAGAACTCTAGTTATCCTCTAAGAAATGTAAGGGTCTGGATAGGTCCTCAGGGCTTCCACTGTCCAGATTAAGGCAAGGGGATTTGGAAAGGCTAAGCACCTTGCTCAAGCTTCCCAATTACTGTGAAGTTGGACTCAAAAGCAGGTCTCCTGCCCCAAAGCAGTTCCTTCTTTGTAGCATGTTCTCTTTTCAGAGGCCTGTCAACAGTCTCTGTTAAGCACCTTTCGTGTACACTGCTGTGTGTGTGTGCCACATCCTGGGATATATAGAACTGGAAAGAACTACTGCTTGCGCGGCACGTTTAAGTCAGGCATTGCTTCTAACTAATTTAACCTTATGACCACTCTATGCATTATTATGCTCAGCTGAAGAAGCTGAAGGCTGAGGAAATTGAGATACAGAGATGACATTAGCTTTTCTGCCTTCCCTTGAGCAAGTAATTCAGCAAGCTATAGGATTTGCTTTGGCCTCCATACATGTGAGACAAAAGAGGTAGGACAATATTCTATGGCTAAACAGAGAAAACTCACAAATTATTTTTCCCTCCAAAAGTGGATGAATCTATTTAGATATTATCTCTGGGACCTATGTGCCAAAGCACTCAACCCAATGACAACCTCTGGAGCTCATACAGCAGCTATGAAACAACTGCAAGAGCATTTGGTGCTGACAGCCTCATCCACTTTTAGCTTCCTAAAATTTATTTAATTTCTAGGTAGATAGAACATGGCTAGTTTCAAAGCTAGACATCGGCTAACAACCAGAGCAAATCTGCGTGAGCTTGAGAAGCTCAAACATTACAAGATAGAAAGGAAATGGCAGCATCTAACTGTTAATGGCAGATGAAAGATAAAATATTTTGCATTGGCTGCCTGTGCTGTGCATTAGGGATAAACTATGTGTTCTTAGAAAACACAAAGAAAAACCCCTAAATATCAATCAAAATTCAGCACATGTCACTAAGGCATGTAAGGTAAATTTGCAGATAAGACATGCTGCATAAATGTGCTAAGTGCAGACAGAGAAATAAAAGCCGCAGGAGGGGCTGGGGAAATAGTTCAGTAGAATAAGTGCCTGCCTGGCAAGCTCAGGGTCCTGAGTTCAATCCCCAGAACTGCAAAAAAAAAAAAAGCTCTAAGATGAGAACTGGGGTGAGTGGCAGCTGCCTCCGAGCCCACTTGCTCCTCGTAGATAGAGGATTTGTGTTGTAGCCTGCAAGCTTACTAACCAGGGCCGAGTGTCCAATCTGCAATCATTCTCCTATGACAACTGTAGCGTGTTCATTCCTGAGCTGTTTATGAGTGTATGACATGGTATCTCACACACACACACTCACACACACACACACACACTAAGACACATTGTATACCTTGAAAATAAGGTAGTGCTTAAAACAGAGCATGTAATATGGTCTGTAGTCACTCAGTGTTGCTGTTCTTATTAGCAACTTTGCCTTAAGAATGTGTCTGATATTTTTCTAACAAAATCTATCAGATAACCACATATAAAAAAAGATCTATTGAAAAGCTTGAGCTTGGTCCTACTTCAGGACAGGACTTGGACTCGATCAGCATTTCCAAAAATGTGTTTTACAGAGCCCCAAGAGAGCAGGATTGTAGCATGCTGCCTCTGTAAATGGTGCCTTAGTACCATTTATGCTGAAGAATTTGCTGAACTCATCTGTTTATCTGCATGCCTTGAGAATCTCTGGGAGGCAGGGCATGTATGTTGTTTTCCTAAATGCATTTGACTACCTACACCTTATGTAAGAAGTACCCCACAGGATCCAGCAGTGGGAAGTGCGGAAGTATTTTTATAGCTCCTTAACTGACCGTTTCCTACACAATCTTGCCTATACAGAACTGGAAACTGACCTGTCACTGTTTTAAATCTTATGAGCGCCACCTAGTGTGCATTTTTTGCCTGGCAACCTGAGACAGAATCCACCTTCGGTCGGAGAGATCTGCACGCCGCCTCCCCTGCCACCCACCAGAACTCTGGTACCAAACTAGTTAAGATGCTAAAAGATGTTTAAAAGCAAATCATCACCTTGGGCTACACTCTGTACATGTATTGGGAGTGATCTCTTCACACTTATTTCTCCTTTATGTATTTTGTCTCAGGGATTTGTTGTAGAAGGAAATCCAATAACCCAACTGCCTTCTTGAGGTATTCGTTGGGGAAATTTTGGCATCCAGCAGGCAATCCCATTAACTAATGTAGTAGCTTCCTCAGGCATCCTTCCTGCAGAGCAAAAGAAGGAAATAGTTCTGTTATTATTTGTTTCAATGCTCTGTTATGAAAAAAATGTAGAAAATAGCACTTAAAAGTAATACCTCTAGAAAGATTGCTTCCTGCCCCACTGTGTCCATTGTGAGTTTATTCATTCCTCAGGAGTCTTAAGATCATCCCAGATGGACTTAAGCTTTAAATATTTAACTAGGAGCTGGCAAGGTGTGTGGTCAGGAACCCACAGGACCGACCTGAGAGAAATCCTGCTGCCATTGAAGGTGGAACAGAAAATCAATTTTCAAATTACTTTGTTGATTTTTATTATTGTATTGTATTTTATTTTATTAGGACATGACAGTTACACTCATCGGAAGGAGTGGGTGCACGTACTTAGTGTACCTTGACTTTTTAAGCCCTTTTCCCTCCCCGCCCACCTCCCTCAGTCTCTAGGTTCCCATTTCCCCCTTTCGTTGTTCTTACTATTTTGTCGTGTTTGCAGCATATACAAACTGTGTCCATTGTGGCCAGTTGGCACATGAACCTGATGCATTTTATCCATATCTTAAATCTTCTTATAGCCTCCCCCCCACTGGCTCAATCTCTTGGCCCCCTTCCCATTTGCAAAAGACCAATCACCCTGTTCCCATCTATCAATCTTTCATTTTGCACTTACTTTACACTATGAATAGCTCTATGATAGAAGCCACATGATATTTTAGCTTGAGAGTCTGATTTATTTTCCTTAAAATTGTTTTCAAAGTGGATCCTTTTGCCTACAAATGTCTCAAATTTGTCTTTACTTCGAGCTGAGCAGTGTGCCACGTTGTGCATGTATCATGTTTCTTTACGAGTTCATCAAGTAAGTGCTTACAAGATTTAGGGATATCAACATTGGTGTGCAGGTATCACTACGCCTAGGAATAAAGGAGAGACAACTGGTCCTAAAACAATTTCTAGTTCAGTGTTTTTTGAGAAATCTCCATATTTATTTTGACAGTGATTGTACTAATTTATATTTGCACCAATAGAAGAGGGCCAGGGAGATGGCTCAGTAGAATAAGAGCTTCACTGGCAGCACAAGGGCCTGAGTTCAATCCCCAGTTCTGCCAAAAAAGAAAAAGAAAGTTTCCTGGGTGTGATCCCTACCCTCACCATGCCAACCCATCACTGGGGAGCACTGAGATAGCAGTTGGGACTGGGCGTGGTGGCACACACCTGTAACCCCAGCACTTGGGAGGCTGTGAACAAGAGGATCACTAGGAGTCTGATCTATGCATTAAGACCCTGGAGACCCTTACTGAAATACAAAAAAATGAGTTTCCTTCTTCACCATATGCATGCTACCATTTGTTATTATTTGATTTCTTGATGATTATCATTTTTCTGACATAATATGAAATATTAATGTTATTTTAATAGTATTTTCCAATGGAGTGAAGAGTTCAACTTTTTTTATGTTTACTGGCCATTTGTACCTCTCCTAAGAAATGTCTGTTCATTCAGTTACCCATTTTTGGTTGTCCATTTTTTACTGAAGAGGCTACTTTTCTGAGTTCCTCAGATACTCTAGATTTTAGTCTTCTGTATGAGGAATAGCTGGCAAAATATTTTCCATTCTGTAGTCTGACTTTTCACTCCTTTGATTGTTTCCTTCACTGTGCAGAAGTTATGTGATACGATTGCTCTTGCTTATCCTTGCTTTTATTTCTTTTGCAACAGTTCTGTTTAAAAAGCCCTTGCCTGTACCTATGATTTCAAGAGTGTTACCTCCTTTATTTTCCAGTAGGTTGTTTGTGTTTTTATATTTATATCTTTGATCCCTATTGATTTTCACTTAGAACATGGTGAAAAAGGTGGGTCCATCTTTGATTTCCAGCATGTGAATAACCAGTTTTCCCCACACTATTTGCTAAAGAACCTATCTTTCTCCAACACATGTTCTTGTTGTCTTACCAAAGATAAAAATATCAGAATCCATCTAGGACTGTTTCTGTATCCTCAGTCTGTCCCACTGAGCCCCATGTCTGCTTTGTACCTGTTCCATGCTGCTTGAATCACTATAGTTTTGTAATATAAGTTGAACTCAAGCACTGGGATGCCTCTTGTTTTGCTCTTATTGCCTATGATAGCTTTTGCTATTCTGGTTCTGTTCCAACTCTATATCAACTTCAGAATAGTTTTCTTCATCCTGTAAAGAATACCATAGGTGTTCTGATTGGGATTGTGTGTGTTAAATCTATTTATCAGTTTTGGAAGTATGGCCACTTGCACAGTATGGGTTCTGCCAATGCATGAACAGGGAACATCATTTTCTGATGTCCTCTTCCAACTCTTTTTTTGATGGTGCTGTCATTTTCACTGTAGAAGCCTTTCACTTGGTTAGTTAAGTTAACTCCTAGGTATTTAATTTCTCTTGACACTATTGCAAATGGTATTGCTTTCCTTTTTTTTGTTCTCAGTGAATTCATTATTGGCATACAGTAGCCCTATTAGTCTTGTGCGTTGGGTTTCTAATTTGCTACACTGCTTAATTCAGTTACTAATTCTAGGAGTATTTTGGTGGAAATTTTGATATTCCATGTAGAGATCAAGTCATCTGCAAATAAAATAATTCAACTTCTTCCTTGCCTCTATGTATCTCCTTTATTTCTCTCCCTTGCTTGAATATTCTGGCTAGTGTTTTGAGTGCTATGTTGAACAGAAGTGGTGACAGTAAGTATCCTTGTCTTGTTCCTGATTTCAACATTTAATATGATGTTGGTTATTGGTTTGTCATAAATGGCTTTTATCTGATAAAGTAAGGGCTTTCTATACCTATTTTCTTGAGGATGTTTTATCATGAATGAGTATTGGATTTCGTCCACAACTTTTGCTAAGATCATGTGGCATTTGTCCACACCTGTTTATGTGGTGTGATACATTGCTTGATTGGTATATGTTGAATTATCCTGTCAACACTGGTTTTGTGTGCTTCTCAGAAGCATGAGTATTCTGTTATCGTAGGGGAGAACTCTCTTTAGGTATCTATTAAGTCCATTAGTTCAGAGGCATGGTGTAGTCCCCATAGCTGTTTGTAAATAGTTTTTAGTTGATCTGCTGTTGTCTTGTGAAAGTGGCATGTTGAAGTCATCCACTATGACTATGTTGGTGCGTATTTCATTGTTTAGATTCAACAATGTTTGTTTTATGATGGTGAGTACTCCAGTATTTGGTACATACGTAATTATAAATGTTAGTTCTTCACATTGGATGTCCCTTACTGGTGCGTTGTGACCATCTTTGTTTCTTACGATCAGCTTTAGGCTGAAGTTTTGTTTTCCCTGAGAGTGATTGAACCACTGATTGTTTAAGGGGTCCTCATGCAGGAAACAGCCTTCTTCCTTTGTCTTTTAGTTAATGAATATTGTTTTGGATTAGAGGACTTTTTTGAATGCAGTGGGCTGTTAGCTGTTGTGCTTTGATCCAGCCTGCCAATCTGTGTTTTTTCATCGGAGAGTTGAGGCCATTAACATGAGTTATCACTGCAGGGTGTTGATCTATTCCTGACTTTGGGTTCTTTTTCTGTTGATCATTTCTTGGTTTCTGCTTTTTGTTTCTACATTCGTCATGTTTGTTGGCTCCCCGTGTCTGGCTAGGATGTTCTTGGGTTTGGGATTCATGTATTTCTTGGGTTGTTCTCCTTCATGGAATGTATTTATTTTTCAATCGATTTTAAAAGCAAGTTTTGAAGGATATTTTAATCTGGATTGAAAGTTTTTGCTTTTAGTCTTTGAAGTACTTCACTCCAGTCTCCCTCCAGCTTTAGAGTCAGCTGTAATTTTTTTGTTTTACAATTTAGCTCAATTGTAGTAAAATATTTCCCAAGCAATAATTTCACCAAGCACCCAAGGTTTAAATTATGAACATTGACAGTGTCCGTTTGTATAATCACACTTTCAGTTATAAAGGACAACCATTTTCTAATGTTAGCCTGTATTCTACACTGCTTATTCACATATGCCCATTAACAAATGGGACGCTATCGGTTACATTTGTTGGTCTGTTAGTGTTGTCTGCAAAACTTCAGTATCTATGAAGACTGATTTCTGTGGTGGCATTGCATGTGTCCCATGCACAGAGGTAGAGGATTAGAGTAACAAGGGAGCATATTCAAACACTAGCACCCCCCATTCCCCTTCTTATTGCTTGTTTTTCATAATGCTTTTAAAACTGAATAAAAATCTTGAATTCAGCACTCAACTGCCAAAAAGAAGTAAGTGCAGGGCACATACTTAGGGCTTCAACAAAAGAAATTATAAGCACTAACTGGCACAAAACAGTAGATATATATATATATATATATATATATATATATATATATATATCCTTAAAATCTGAAACTCTTCTCAACCAAGGTCTTCCAAACAAATTGACAACTTACTCCAACATGATTTAGGTTAAAATATACACAAGGAATAACCCAAGGTGTTTTTTGGGAATTTAACAACTTGAAGATTATCCAAATTTGAATCCAAGGCTTGTGGGAGTGTGATGCTTGTACTAAGCTACATTTCTGCTGCATTAAATGGTTTTGAACAATCACATCTATACTACCCTTGTTTTCATTCAATAAAATGTATAGAGTAAAAACAGGGGAAAGCATACCAGCTAGCTAGGGGTTCAATAATGCATGATTTTTATTCTGTTGCTCTGAATGCTTGTATTGGGAGAAGGGGAAAAAAAGAAAGAAAAAAGAACTTAAGATTTACAAACTGGGCCTCTTGTGTGCTTTGAAAAGAAAAATCAAAAGCAAGCATCCACTAATTTGCTCAGACACAGCAAGCTTCGTGGTTGTATATCTCAAAAACTGATTTAATGTGGGAGACGGAAAACATCCACTACCCATTTCCAGAATTTAGTAGAGGTCAGCGGACATTTCTTTATACCCCAAAACGAGGCAGCATTTCCCTTAAATGTGACCAAGGTAAATGCAGATGGAGGTGTTTTAAACACAGCTAGGACCCAGCAAATCTAGCACACTAAAAATCGTGAATACATTTTGGAAGAAAAATACACAAAAAGTAACAACTTTGACTTTTTTCATTTGAAAGTAATCTCTGGCCAACAAGGTAGCTCAGCCGCCTAGGTGCCTGCCCAAGCAAGCACAAGAACTCAGGTTCCGTCCCCAGCACCACATGCTGTGCAAGCCCGACCCTTGGGCATGTGGAGCAGGCCACTGAAGCCGGGTGTTTCCATACCCTGGCCCACCACCACCGTGCTCTCCTCTACTGTAACCAGAACCACCACCGTAGTTTCCACAATCACCTCCACATCCATTATGTCCACCATCACCTCCTCCATGACCACCTCTGCTGCCACCTCCTCTTCCACCAAAGTTTTCACCACACCAAAATTCTCTCCACCACATTCCAAAGTTTCCTCCACAGCTCATACAGGTGCCAGATCCACCTCCAAGTCCTCTTTGTGATCCAGCACACTGCATTTCTTGTTTAGAAAAGGCCTTTCCCGCTTCACAATTTTATCAACTATATTGTTATCATCAAATGCTACAAAAGCAAATCCTCTCTTTTTCCCACTCTGCCTATCTTCCATAACTTCTATGTTTTCAATCTTGTGATATTTTTCAAAGTAGTGTCTCAAATTCTATTCTGTTCTTCTTTAATACCGCCAACAAAAATGTTCTTCACTGTTAGATGGGCACCAGGCTTTACTGAATCCTCTCTAGAAACAGCTCTCTTTGGTTCCACTACACGCCCATCAACTTTGTGAGGTCGAGCCATTGCTTGACCAATTTGCTCTCTGTGGAAGCCTGAGAGAAAGTTTTCTCTCCATGTGACTTTCCTTAGGCACACTATAGATCATTGATTGCATTCCTCTATGGCCCCATAATCTCCTTGATCAAAAAATTTGGGGCACTGCTGAGTTCCATGATGTTACAGCACAGGTTCTCCTGTGTCCTGAGTCTAGGCCTGCCATGCTAGAGAGGCCTATAAGCTTTATTTGCCTGTTAGGTTGAACTATTTCCTCATTCATGGGAAGTTTTCCATTGATTTCAATAAACAAATTTTTTATTCCCTGTGTGCTTACTTCTAGTTTCTCTGTAGCTCCAGTTAGCCTTAGCTTGGTCGTCTGAGTGTCACCTGGAACCTATTGCATGAATTGCTATTATTCTCGTTGTTTTTAAGGCTTCTCTGAGTAATCACGACAATTTATTAATTCTCCTTGACTTGAGAAATCTTGTCTTCATATTGGTTATTTCAGCAATTTGTGAACTCTATACAGTTTTTTATATCCAGTGTCTCTGTCTAGTACCTTTTTGTGGAATCTACATCTTGGATAAATTTATCATTCATGTTGAAACCATTGTGGTCAGCTCTCCCAATGATTCAAATCATGTGTTTCATCTATCCACACTGGTGATTTTGCATAAATCTGTGGACCTTTTAGCCATGTCCTCTATGAATTTCCTATGTTTCTTTACCTCTTTATCCAATTTATAAATCACCTGATGTTTGCCTTCCTTCCCACTGGTGTTCCCTGGATCTGTCTTGGGAGAATTGGTGATCTTGGGGCCTCTTGTTGCTGTTTTCCAATATTCTGTAAAAAATTATATAGAGAGACATAGATAGATATCTATATGTATGATACATATTACATGTGATATGTAGCATATATTTATATTTGATATATAATCTATATTTATATAATGTATTTTTATGTATTAGATAATATGTATTGTATAATACCTAAGGAGGGCTTTGGTTTAAGGTCAGTAGACTGAGGATAGGCTATTGTAGATATGAAGATCTTTTTAGCTGGAATCATCTTCTCAGTGAGTTGCTCATAGCCTCATTTGCCCAGTAAAGAGCTCCCTGTTTAAACTACTGAAATAGTTTGGACCATCACTTTGTTGTGAGGAGAGAATTATTACTAGTTACAGCAGCATCAGCAAATCTGATCACAGAGCCACTAACACCCATTAAACCTTGTATTTACATGCTTATCTTTTATGTACAGCCTAGACTATATTATAGCATTATTAGTTAGCCTGCAATGCAGAAGAGAAGGGAAAAAATGGAAGAGTGTGAGTCAGTGGGCAAAGAGGTACATAGGAGAAATATAATATTTTAAAAAATCAGATAGGGAATCAGATTCCATAGAGATCTTGTCTTAGTTCCTTTTCTCTCATTGGTGGGACAAAGTGCCTGATGCCTAAAATTAAGGAAAGAAAGATTTATTTAGCTCACAGTTTCTGGAGGTTTCAGACCATACTCAACTGGCTCCAAGGCAGAGGGGCACATGGCAGAGGGCAGCCGTTCATGGTAGTAGAAAACAGCAAGAGCTGAAAGGACAGGAACAGCGGTGTCTTCTCTCAGCGCTGGCAGAAGTGGCCTGACACCAAAAATGAAGGAAGGAAAGGTTTGTTTAGCTCACAGTCAATGGAAGCTTCAGTCCATGCTCAGCTGGCTCCAAGGCGGAGCGGCACATGGCAGAAAGCAACCACTCATGGTGGCGGCAAAATGCAGGAGAGCAAAATGGAAGAGTAACAGCGACAATGGCTACAGAGAGGGCATTTGGGCTCTCTGCCCCAGGCTGGGTGTAGCTCTCACACCCATAATCTCAGCAGTACTAAGGCCCATAATCCCAGAGTTCAACTCAAACTCTGTAAGTCCCTGCCCCATGACTGCATGAGGCCTTGGGGGGACAGCTAGACACAAACCGTAACACCTTAGCCAGGCACCGCAGTGCACACCTGAAATCCCAGCACTCGGATGGCTGAGGCGAGGGGATCACTGCAAGTTCAAGGCCAGGGTGTGCAGCATGAGTGAGTTCAAGGCCAGACTGCATACATAGTGAGACTGCATCTCAAAAAATCTGAAATTTAGAAATTTGAAAAAATAAAAATTAAAGCAAACAAACAGAAACAGTCCCCTTTCTGTCTTAGCTGCAGTCTGATTGCAGGCATCCTCCCCAGTTTCTCCTCTTTTCCCTTGCACTGAAGTCCTGAGCTGAACCAGTCTCAAAAACTCACTCCATGCCCGAACAGACAGAATGTGATGCCACCCCTGTGCCTGACCTAGAGACTCCACACCCAGGCCCACTGGTGGACTCCACCAACGCCCTGGCGGGCGGGTGCCTGGTGGGCTCAGTGAGCAGGCGCACTGTTCACTTATTCATCCTCTCTGCCCAGAGTCTAGAGGCAGGAGGGGTGTGAGCACTGGGCAGGTCCTGCGGAGAGGCAGATTCCCAGTGTTGGGAGGAGGGTGGGAGAAGACCTGGCCTGCACATGCAGAGTCACCGGGAATCCAGGGCACTTGTCGTGGGTGAGGCTATCTCCTGGTGACTGCTTCCTGCAGGGCCTCAGGCAGGCTGGCGCGGACCAGCTTTGGCAGTGTTGCATGGCCCTGGCCGCTCGCAATTAGGGCTTAATCTAGAGGTGTCCTCTCTCAGACTAGTTTTCTGTTTCAAGGTGTAAGTCCCTGCCTCCCTTCTTTTTTTTTTTTTTTTTTTTTTGGCAGTACCAAGGATTGAACTCAGGACCCTGCACTTGCCAGGCAGGCACTTATTCTACTGAGCTATCTTCCCGGCCCTGAGCTATTTCCCTGGCCCTGAGATATCTCCCCGGCTCCCTGCCCCCCTTCAGAGCACCTTTGCTTGCAGTGAATCTTCTGAGTAACTCTGATGCAACCACTGTTGTAGTCGACCATGTTGGAAGTTGCATTGTTGACTTAGAAGGAGGAAAAGTGAGTCCTGGCTCACGAAGCTCTTTCCAAACTTTCCAAATTATATTTCTCAGGGTGTCTTCATGCCTAGAGACAGGCAGAAGAGCAGGTCTTCATTGGTCAGGCCTCATTGTCAAGTTATTCAAATGGAAAGTTGGGCTTAGGAGGACAGAGTGGTAAATAAAGAAAGCCAGGGGGGCAGGAGGCTGAAAGAGCGCTACACACATGCCGCTGCATCTTCAAGGAATAAAGTTGCTCATCTGCGCAAAGTCCTACCTGCTTTGTTTCCATAGAAACTCTCATCAGGGCAGGCTCAGGCATGGAAATTATAAAATCTGAAGGCAAATCAAAATAATCAGGAGCAGGCCAGGGAGATGGCTCAGTGGAATAAGCACTTCCCTGGCAAGCACAAGGGCCTGAGTTCAATCGCTGATTTCACCAAAAAAATAAATAAATAACAAATAACCATTGTAATAAAAAATAATAATAATAAGGAGCTGAGAATTCTTTAAACCAGAATAACTGGCACCACATATATGCTTGGTGAATGTTTTTTATTTTTTTAATTTTATTTTTTATTCATTTTAATGAGAAAAAGATAAAATAGCAGTAAAACAGTTTCAAAACAGATTAGTAGAACAGTTACAATAATTGATACATTGCATATTGTTGTCTTCATAGTAGTTTTTCAGAGGACAAGATGCAGAAAAAGCAAGGTGCAGACATGAGATCTTTGTCTAAACAATATTAGTAAAAACGTTTCTTAGTGAACTAAGAGAAAGTAGCTTTACATCTATCTTGTGTGTGTGTGTGTGTGTGTGTGTGTGTGTGTATAATAACAAAACGGTCTTTTATTTATACTTTTCTAAATTAGTAACACATGGTACTAGGTTACCTAGCAGCTAATAGCTGACCTTAACCAGACAGATGTTCCTCTCAGGAGTGAGGTCTTGTTTGCTCTAAGCATTGAGGTCTAGTCCCACCTACGCACATTGCGCCTGATGACTGGCCAGCTCTTGGCACACTCCCACCTGCGCCACAAGGGTACCCTGCCGTGTTACAGTGAACATCTTCCCGGGACTCCCACTGGACTTCCTGGACTCTGAGGTCAACTTATTCCTGGTGCCCTTCATGGACAGTGAAGTGGAGAGTGAGAACCCCCCAAGTGCAGGGCCAGGTTCCAGCTCACTCTTCTCCCTGCTGCTGGGGTACCGTGGCCACCCCCAGTTTCCAGTCCTTGGTGAGAAAGCTCTGGAGCCAGGTGACGTCCATGGCTCGGCCACAGATATCACACACAATCCTCACTGAGAAGAACTGGTTCCACTATCCTGCCCGGATCTGGGATGCGGTGAAAAAGTCCTCGGCCCTGACAGAGTACATCTGCCTGCTAGCCTGAGGCTGCAGGAAAGAATGCCCTGCAGGGAACCTCTTGGGTCCTAGTGGACAGGGAGGGAATGTGACTGTCCTTCACTCAGTGGGCCAAAGAGTGACTTCCCCGCCCAGAGACACAGGATGTTCAAGGCCGGGTCGCCACCCTCAACTGGAGGCTTGTACAGGGGTGACTTCAGGAGATCCCACCCCCAACCTGCATGAGCAGTGCATCCTTATTCCCTCAGGGACAGGTGTGGGGAACAGCCCGAAGGTCATTAGGAAGCCCTGGCCCCGTCCATCCTAATCAGGGGGCAGAGTGCCAAGCATGGTCCCTGACTCCAAGGTCTTTCCTGTAGGGAGAGGCAGGGGCTGCAGAGCTCTGCTGTGAAGGGGTGGATCTGGTGGTTTAAACATGGTCATGCAGAAAAAAATTTAAAAAGATGAAATTGAAAGGGGAGAAATAAAGATGAGTATCAGTTCAGTGAAAATTCACTGGACAGAGGTTCTGAGACCATCAGCTGGCGAGCGCTAGTTGGAACTTTGCAAATTCAGAGGAGACATTTATTTAGTAGGGAGGAGGCCAGATTAAGAGGCGTAGAAGGGCCTTTGAAGTCGAGTTCAGACACTAGGAGAGACTGCCGCTCCCCAGCACAGGCCCAGCACCTCCACAGTGGTCCCTCATGCTGTTTCTCTTGTTCATGTTTCTCTCCACAGACTTGCATGCCTGGGCATCTTTCATCCAGGTGCCAATACAGGCACAGAAGCAGTGGTGATTGGAAATCAGTAGGGGACAGCAGTCCTTGAAAGAGCCCTGCCTCAGGGAAGGAGAAGCTTGGAGCACTTTGTTCTGAATTTTTCTACAGAACGCTCAGGTGACTTTCCTGAAGCTGTCTGTACCATCTGAGGTCCAACATGTCACCTCAGGTTTCCACCATAAGGCTTTTTTAGAGGAGGGAGAAATACTGGCTGATAAAACGTACAACAGAGAGCTTGAAATACAGTCCAAAGGACTGGGGAGATGGCTCAGTAGCACAAGGGTCTGAGTTCAATCCCTGATTCCACCAAAAGTGCAGGCTCATGGCCAAATCCTGAGGCTGAGCGCGCATCTGGGCTGTGCTTTTAAGGTAGTGAGACTCCCTGGAACCACCTCAGTGAGCCAGCAAAAAAGGCTGCACCCCTCTTCCTCGGTGCCCCGGTGCCACATGATTCTCTTCTTACTAAGAAACCATCTCCAGAGGTTCTCTTCATCGGAGATGTCTGCTCTCTTATTCTAAGAGTCCTAAATGATTTACACACACACACACACACACACACACACACACACACGTACTCTGAAACAGTTATCAAGTCTGGGCCGCCTTCTAGCTACAGTTCCTTGTTACACACTAAGTGCCTGTACATCCACATAGTAGGGTGGCGGGGCAGCAAAGATAATCCATTGCTCTGATTAGTATTTTCCGGTTTGCAGAGCAATTTTGTGTTTTTATTCTCAAAACAGACTTGAAATAGAGACTGCACCGTCAGCACCTTTTCATAAGAAGCCAAGCCTCAGAGGCGCCAAGTAGTAAACACATAATGATCAGATGGTGCAGTCATGGGTGTTTAGCTCTTCTTTCTCATTCCATGCTTCCGTTTATTTTTATCAACTGCAGGAGTGAACCTAGTATTGGCCAAACAAGCGCGTAGAGCCACTGGGTTATTTCCTCACAGTCCACAAGATGGCAGTAAAGGCTAGGGCACAGACCACACTCTAGATTTTTTTTGTTTGTTTGTTTTTTATACTTTCGATTGTAGTGAATTACAGTATTAAAACTGAGTGCTATCAAATGGAAAAAAATTGAAATATAATTTAATATTAAATGAAAACCTGAAAGTAGAATTCATGACTTCATCACTTTTTACTTTCGATCATGAGAATCTCACTTCCTGAGAGCCAGTTGCTTCAGAGAGCTCAAATTGAGAATGTTACTCCCTCTTGAACACTGGACTGACCGGTTTCTTCTGCTTGAAGGAGAAAAAGAGGGAGGTTAGTGAAAGGTCACTGTATCTTTCATATAATTTTATTTCTGCTTATTTCTCTGTGTTCAAAACCTTCCCCAGGGAAGGCCGGCCAAACAGCTCAGCAGATTAAAGCACCTGCTTAGGCAGACGCAGCGGCTGGGGGGTTCGAACCCCAGGGCTGACTTGTTGGCCTCGCCCCTGGGGCACACAGAAATGACACACTCAGACCACAAGTGAGACGGGGCATGGTGGCTCATGCCTGTGATCCCAGCACTTGGGGGGGCTAAAAGAAAGATCACTATGAATCCAAACAGTGAGATCCTGTTCACCCTGCACACCCTGCACTCTGTCCTAAATACCAAAAAAAAAAACCAGCTTCCTCACCGAGAAATTTCCTGATGGACCAATAAAACAAATGATAAGACCATTGCGAAACTGTCTCTTAGACCTTTTGAGCATCATGACAAGCCGAAGTGTGGCTATTTTCTTGCATTTTTATTACTCCACTTCTAGATTAGTGATAGAATTGAGAAGGCCGAAAGCTGCGCTTTTGTCTTATGCCTTTGGTCAGCCTCCACGCTGAATTGTCTTTCTCGATGATAGGCCTGGTCACCAGACCCAGGCAGTCGCGAGCCACTCACCCAGGGGTTGAGAACATTCCAGAACAGCGTGCCCTTGCTGTGTCTAGCACTAATGCAGCCGTGCGCTCCTTAGCACCGCCGCTGTGTGTGGCAGATGGCTCTTCAGCTGTGAAAGGGTGCTCTGCACCTGTGGGACACACACAACTGGTTAGAAAATTAGACTCAGAGCTCTCTGGTTTCCAGTCGTGTCCTCTCTTAGGCCGCCCAGATTTTCCTCCTTCGCCTTCTCCAGACTGCTCCGATTTCTTAAGATCTCTGTATTCATAGCAATTCCTCAGGAAAAGGAGCGCAGCTCTCATGCTGCTGGCTTGCTTTGAAGAGGCTGCGCTCAGCTTTACTGCTCACCATGCCCCCTGGAAACAACCGCGATAACAAATACTAAGAAAACATAATTTGCAGTCCCTTACTCACATTTATTAAAAATTTACCTTAGGAAATAAGGTATTCCACACTGTTCATTTGTTTGTCCCCCCACCCTTCTCTGGAGAGGCTTCCAAGTGACTGAGGGTGGTGACTAACGTGTGGCATGTCCCCCAGTGCTTGCGCTCTGTGAGCAGAAATGAGCATGTCGATGCAGAGCCACACTGTAAGAAAAATGCGCAGGCAGGAGTTTGTGCAGAGGAGCAGAATTCCCTGGGTGGTCAGCAGAGCTCACGCTGTCCAGGGTCAAATAGTGGCCGCACACCCTAGGTCCTCACTGTAAGTCTAAGGCGAGCTATGAATCCATCAGGCCACAGAGGAAAAGCATGAACCCCAGGTCCAGGGTGAAAGCAGGAGACACTCAGGAACTGTCCCAGCAAAAAGACGAAAGATACAAAAGACTATTCAGGCCTCTGAACCCCAGCCTGAGCAACTCAAGACAAGGTTATGGTAAAAAAAAAAAAAAAAAAAAAAAAAAAATCGGCTGAGTTCCAAATGCAGTCACTTAACAACTTAGCACAAATCTCAGCAACCAACAGACCTACTCACTTTTCTGCACAGTGGAAGAATGGAAATCCATGGCGTAAGTGTTTGAGGGCACCTGTGTGGTACAAATGATGCCCTAAGCTTTTCAAGCAATGAATTTAGGATTAAGCAGTGCATTAGGTTGGTTATGCTTAAACAGGCTAGGAAGACGCTAAGGAGTTGCCTTTAAATAATAAAAGTTTAAAGAACAGAAATTAAAGTTGAAGTCATATGTCGTGTGTCCTTCAGTGTCTATTAGTTATAAGTTAGCCACCAGAACCAAGCCTAAACTCCTGATACAACTGTCTGCATGCCTGTCCAGCCTCATCTCTAAAACTCCCACTTTTTTGGTTCACCTATCCCTATATAACCAACCTTGTATTGCCTTAAAATTCCCTCTCGCTGCCCCTATCTGAGTAGCTCTGTCCTCTGTCCATCCTTCAGGCCCTAGTCTGTTGCAGTCTCAGGCGCCTTCTCACCCGCCCCTTGCAGGATCTGTAACCCTGTTGGTGCCCTCGCTCGCCTCTACTCTTCCAACGCACTTTACCTATACAGTTCCCATGCTAATTTGTGAAGACACATCTGGCACTCTGTTCTCCTTATTAGACTACAAGCTAGGACAATGTCACCTTCGGTCACCTGACATGTAATAGATGTCCTATGAGAATGCAATGAATAATACAGTAAGATATTATTTTATGTCAGTAGATTCTAAGTAAGCAGCTCTTAGACAACACACAGGAAGATATTTACGGTAAATGTGAACCTTGCTCTCACAGCAGCCCCAGGTGTGTCCCTGCAGGTGGGCCAGGTAACAGTCACCAAGCGGCAGAAGTGTGCATGTGCTGATAATATTAGGGGACGCTTGTGCTTATTGTCTCATAAAATGCTAACAGAGTTACATTTTCTATCCAGTAACCACTAGAGGGCAACGAAAGCAAACCTTGAACATCCTTTCAGGTGAAAGAATTGTTTTTGTTTCTGTTTTTGTTTTTCTTACTAAAATCTGTACAGATAATCTCATGCTTGTGATTAAGGATCTGTAAGCTGTAGTTTCTGTGATTATGGGTTTAGCCCTTAAAATTGTTTTTCTAGAATGGAATTAAACTTAAACTATCGTGATAGCAACATTACCTTACACTCCAAGCATCATCTCATATGATCCTCCTACCACACCATCAGGAAATATCTTCTTTTCCCATGTTTTCAGTGAAAACAGTGACGTTCAGAGAGAAGAATTAAACTAGGATGCATGGTCATAAGAAGACAAAATGCTGCCCAAACCCTACACATTCTTACTAACGAAACATTTATCAATAATACAAATTCTCTGCTGAGACAGTTTGATAGAATATAGGTCCAAAAGTTCTTTGCACCATTTTTGATCTTTTTCTTTTTTTAAGAAAATAAAAAACAATAAAAAGAAAATACCGTTAGAAATAATACAGAAGGGGTTCAGCCAGATAGCTCAGCAGACTAAAGCACCTGCTTAGGCAGACACAGCAACTGGAGTTTGATCCCCGGTGTGCCAGGCTGGCCCCACCCCGGGGTGCACTGAGACAGCGCCTGAGTCTGGGCATGGTGGCGTGCACCTGTAATCTCAGCACTTGGAAGGCTGAAAACAGGAGGATCAATACCAGTCTGATCTGTGTAGTGAGACCCTGTGAACCCTGTCCTAAAATACATTTTTTAAAAAGAAAAGAAAAAAAAAATGAAATGATACAAAAGTGCTGGGGAGTTAGCTCAGCAGTCTAAGTGCCTGCCTGGCAAGCAAAAGGATCCAGATTCGATTCCCCATACAGCATGCCATGCCACCCCCAGAACCCTGCACAGGCTGTGCCAGCCACCAAAACCAAGTGTGGTGGCACACACCTTTAATCCCTGCACTGGGAAGGATGAGACAGGAGGATCACTGAGTCCAAGCTACTGAGCAAGACCCTGTACCAAATCAATCAATCAATCAATCAATCAATATTTTTAAAAACAAATGATACATAAGTTCACCAAACAAAATAATAGGAATTCCTCAATGGTTGTTATATTGCGTAACATTGTCTTCCAATTAGTTGTTTAGATTACAGGATATAAGCATTCAGAATTAGTTTGAATAAGTTGTAAGAAATTAACAAGGAGAAAAAAATTAAAACATTAAATTCTTCTTTTATAGACCAGCAGAAATCAGCAGTACACTTATCCAAGCCATCCTGCATACATACACAAATATATCTTTTCCCTTTTTTCTTTTATCCTTTTCCTCATCCCAGTTTTTCCTTCCTAACAGTTAGTTTCTTTTCCTTTCACAGCATGTATTGTGCCTTTCAGATTTTAATTACTCTTTCAGGTTCCTACACTAGCAAGACAATACAATGTCTGTACATGATTCTACTTGCATTCACTTACCTGAAGTCCTGTGGCAGCAGTTCCTTAAATAAGATCTATGGCTCCAGGCAGGCACTTCATGACGATGCTAGCTGTCGACCTACAGCCCTAGAGACAGAGTACTGCAACATGGAGGAGATGCCTCTGGGATCTGCACTGGCTAGGGCCAGGCTGCTGTAAAAGGATCAGGGGGTAGCCTAGGACTGGGTCCTCTGGATCAGGGCTGGAAGGAAACTGAGAAGTGGTGAAGTGGAGCAGTAGGAGGAGGCCTGGCTACAGTGTCCCTGCAGCCTAGCTCTCGTTGCTCACTCAAGAGGATGGGGAAGTAGCCAGTGAGCTGTGGGCCAGGCTTGCTGGGGCATTGGGGGGAGGCCCTGGGGCTGCTGAATTCCTCCCTCATTCCTCACGTCAACCCATTCCTACAGCTTCCATGTGGCTCATGGGTGCTTCTGGTTCATGCCCAGGCCAAGGCGGCAAGAGGGCCTTTTTGGCCTTTTGTGGATCCTGGAGTTCAAATCCATATTCTCTTCAGTAGGTGCCACCAGCACCACCCCAGGTCCCTGAAATTCTTAGTTTTTTTATTTTTAGCATGTACTCCAAGTGGGACTGCTCTAAACACCAGGAGTGTCTACTTGTAACTCTGTCCATCCTGGAGATTGTCCTGTAACTAGGGATAATCAAAGACAGGGCAGGATTTGAATGGGGCTCCCAAGCAAGCATGATTTAGAATGCTGTGCCCCAGTGTATCGTTTTTCCTACCTCACACTTTCCCAAGCCAGGCTCTGCCACATAAACAGTGGTGTTGGGGCCCTCTCTCTGTCACACTTAACGTCTTCTCATCTTTGCTCAGTAATACACCATCAAACAAGTTTTGGCTCATTAGCTCACAACATTAATGTTTTTCTCTTAAAATAGTCAAAGATTTGCTCTTGTCCTTAGTCACCAACCATAAACATGGCTCTTAATACCCCATTTCCCCAGGCTAAAAGGGTCACATTAAACTCTCATTTCAAATCTAGGAAACTTCTCTGAAAAGAAGTACCAGGAAGATTTACATTATCACAGCTTCCTTAATAGAAAAAGCAAATGTAATGAATGTTACACATTAACCATAGTTTTGTCAGTGAATCCCCGAAAAAGTAATTTTTAGAATTTGTATGACATTCAATTTTAAAAGTACAAAATTAAAATCTGCTTGTAGTAATATTAGATCAAACCAACCAAAGATGCATTTTTCTAGCTCAAGATAAATCTTCATGAGCTCCGACCTACTCTGGATTTATAAGTCTATATAAATCCCCAGCAGTCTGACCCTAGAACATAGAGGTTATAGCCCTAGAAAGTAGTGGGAAGGAGCCTGCAGAGAGTTCAGGCCAAAACAGCAAGCCTCAGTGCTTTGCTCACTTGGAAAGGGTGTTGAAGCGCAGCAGAAATACTTTTCAATGTGTCATAGCAAAAGCAAAAGCTGCTGCTCATTGGCTGGGTTTTCCCATTGTCCAATGCCATCCTCGATGTGTCAGCCCTGAGAAACTTGCAAAGGAGATACTGCACCATCATTTCATGGATATACAGAGCTAAAATTCCAAACCTGAACTTTTGGGGGGAAAATCCATTTTTTTTTTTCTCTTAGTTTCATGGATTAAAGCAATTTTTTTTTTTTTCAGAACCAGGAATTGAACTCAGGCCCTTGTGCTTGCCAGTAAAGAAAAATTTAAAAATAAAGGTAAACAAGTTCTCTGGATGGCAATATCAACTATCAGTACGTGATACTACATATTGATTGAGTGCTTTGAATAGAATTTTTGAATTTCCTACAATTAGGCCATTGCAGTTCATAACTGTAGCCAAGGAAATAGCTCAGTAGAATAAGAGCTTGCCTGGCAAGAGCAAGGGTTTGAGTTCAATCCCAGGTTCCACAAATAAATAAAGGAACTAAAACAAAAATTTCTTTCACTTTGCAGTGGCAGAAACTACAGCCATATATGAGCATTGTTGAAAACACATCTGGGCTGGGGAGATAGAAGAAGCGCTTGCCTAGCAAACACAAGGTTCTGAGTTCAATCCCTAGTACCTCAAAAAAAGAATACATCTATCTCTAGCTCCTGCCATCTATCAAACTGAAATGCTGTATTGTCCTGCATTATTCATAATTTTAAGTGCATGACCCTCTGTATTTGCGTATTTGATGGCACACATCCATGCACACAAAGAGCTGCGTTTTCACTTCCATTCTTTACAGGAACTCGCCTGTTTCTATGACTTGGAGCCCTTGACAGAAGTCAGTGACAGCCAGAAGTTTCTAGATGTCAGAGGAGAGCCTTTATCTTCAATGATGAAGTTCAGAAGCATTAAATCCAGTCTTTGATATGTAGCAGGCTTCTACGTTAGACAAGAACAAATGAATTTTTTAAAAATGTTTTAAAGCACCTCCAGGGCTCTATAAATCCTCGAGAGCTTTTCCAGAAGCCTAGATAAAAAAGCTTTAATTTAAGGCTTATCCTTGAGTGAGCATTAAATATAAACAGGATAGCCTAAAATAGCACTTCAAAATGCAGTTCAGATCATTTTGCTATTTTAGTTTTTCAGGCGCTCCTCTTGTTTTTCAGGCAGCTCCTCTGATCTGCCTATATTTGATGATGAACCTGACATTGTCTTTGTGTTGATGATGGGATTGGAATGACCTAAATTTTATTAATTTAAGTATGAAGCTTTCCCAAGTCAGTTTAGATTTCAGAGAGAGAGGATTTCCCAAAATTAAGTGGTAAACATAGTCCGTAGTAGGCTGTCTGCCCAGGGGAGCAGGAGAAATCAGCTCGCGAAGGGAACAGAGGATGCGGCGGAAAGTAGAGACAGATTGGTCCGAGGGCGGGGTAGGAGAAGGACCGGCGGCAGGAGGCGGGAACTCCGAGTTCCTTCTGCAGGTGGAGAAGGGGGAAGTGAAGAGAAGGTAGACACGGCGGAGCGCGCGCCGCGGAAGAGACCTGCGGAGGTGAGGCTGTGGTGGAGGTGGGCTGGAGAAAAGAAAATTGCTCGGGATGGAGGGGCGCTGCCCGGCGTGGCAGCGCGCCTGGTCACTTGGCCAGGTGTACGCGTTTGCGAAACGGAAAACAACACCAAAGCAAGTTGCATGCCATGCTGAACTGAAAAACGCAAGACAGAGGGCAGGAATTTTTTAAAGAATCCAGAACTTCGCGTCTGGGTTCTGTGGAACTCTCAGTGCTGACAAGAGAGAGAAAGGGCTGGTCGAGGGCATTTTACTGGATGCTGGCAGCCCATGGAGCTTGGGAACGGCAGGGCCTCTGTGTCAGGCAGCTCCCGGGCCTGCTGCTCGCTTCATTGCCGGTCGCTCCACGAGGTGGAGTCTGCAGCCTGTCAGCTCCTGCAGCCGGCCTTCTCTGGACCGGTCACAGAAATACGAGAAAGGGTTGACACTGGTAGACGCTCTGGGAAGTTGCTGATGCCCCAAGTGGCGGAGCGGGACCGGGGTTCTGGCCCCTCCCCTGGCCAGTTAAGTCTGCAGGAAGCGGTCCCTGGAGACCAGCCACAGCTTGTCCTGGAGCTTGTTTACACGGGTGGAAGGGCAGGGTGACCCACAGGGATGGTGGCACCAGCAAGAGCTCGGGGCTGCTGCTAAAATGCATCTCGCGGAAGGCAAGAAGCAGCTCCCCAGCACGTAGCAGCGTTGGGGGCTGTCAGTCATGACCTGCAGACCTGGGGCAGGGAATGGTGACACTGAGAGAGGGGAAAGACAGTGTAAGGACGGACATCGTGGATCACGCACAGGATCCCAGCTCTGCTGGTCTGGAAGTGGTGTGGCTTTTGTGCTTGAGTGCCCTCACTTTAAAAGTTGACTAGGAAAATTCTCAAGGACGGAGCTTGGCTCCATACCCTCTGGCTTGGCTTAGTATTTGGTTGCTGGTGTTGTCTTTGTCAAGTAATCTGTTTCCTCATTTCAATTTCTTGTCACAGTTTGGAGAAAGCCCTATGGCTGTAGCACCTCTTGTGTCCCCCACCCCCATTCCCTTCTGTTTCTCTTCCCTCGCTGGTCCCAGTATTTGCTGAGCATGTTCTCTGTGCCAAAAACTGGGTGGTGGCACTACACCTGATTTCTTGATATCATTCTCTAATTAAAGCGTCGTGGCTTTCAGCCTTGTTCACATCTGGAGCTCCCGCACACAGCCATGGCAACTCACACTTTGCCAGGGAGTTGCTTTCTGTAGGGAGCAGCTTTCTGTGGACTAAACTGGGAGGGCTGGAAAGAGGGAATTTGTTGGTAATTAGAAAGGATTTCAGTGACTAGAGATAGCTCCTTGCCTGTGTAAGGGGAAATTTCTCTGAGGCTCACACTATCCCCTTGGGACTCACTGACAAGAAGATCTGAGCGGCACCTCAGTGGCTTTGTGAAGTCCCAAGCACTGGCTCCAGAGGATGGAGGAGCGGGCTGGAGTCCTTCCAGAAAGCAGTGCTCACTCTCACCCTCAGAGTTTTCTGGAATCTGTCTTCTCCCAAGAGCTTTAAAATGATTCTGTTGCTTCCTCTGGTTTCCCCATGTCCAGCAACTTAATGAAGTCACTGAGTCCTGGGGTAAAGGCTCTGTATTGTGTGGCATGCTTCACAGGGCCCAAAGCAGTGTGTTGGAGGGCACACATTCAGCGTGGAAATCCATGTGCTTCAGGGAAAGCCGCTGGCCTGGGACAGCGCTCTGTGTACCTGCCCCCCTCGCTTTCCTTTCTGGTTTGTCGTGGTGTTCTATAGCACCATTATCACTGTGACCTGGTGAGCAGGGTGTTTTTGAAGGAGCAAGCCATTGTGAACCTTTAGCTGTTTTAGAATAGGGGAAGAGGTTCATGTGGTTGGATCACCCTCAGAAACAATGTAGAAGGACAATTTCTGCCATACCCTGGAAATGCAGGAGGACAAAAACACTTGCAGTCTAGTGCACTGAAGGAAAACCTTTTAGAGCTTTCGATGGTACAAACAGCCCCTGCAGCATGTGTGCCACAGGTTCGCCACCATGGGTGAAGTAGGTGATGTTTATTCATATGAGATTGGCTTGACGGTCTTAGTATTGAAGGTTGCAGCAGTGACCTGTGCGTGCCAGGCAAACACTCTAACACAGAGCCACATCCTCGCCCTTGTTATTTTATTCTGAGATGGGCTATTGCTAAGTTGCTTGGGCTTAATTTGAAAACCTCCTGCCTCACCCTCCTTACCAAGTAGGATCACATGCCTGCCTAAAAGGAAATTTAAATGGGAAAAGAGAGCAAATCACAGAACACTGTGTGCCATACAAACTCCTTTTCTGAGCGATGTATGGAGATAGATACATGTTTTTGCACCTCTGTATATTCCCTCACTTACATGTACCAGGCATGTACTAGACATTTGGAATAAAGATGGGCTATGTATATGCATGTAGAGAAGATGTACAGAAGCTGTACGCTTATGACAAGTGGGTGCTTGAAGGTTATGCTCACAATTTCCCTGCTGTCTTTTGCACTGTTTTAATTACTTAACATGAGTCTGTGTACTTTTTATCTTTGAAAACACACAGTAAAGCACTAACGGTGAACACAGTCTCCCACAGCGCTGCTGGGCTATGAGACCAATGGCCCAAGTGACTGGCACAGAGCACCAGGGGCACAGGAAGCTTGGCCTGCCTATAAGAGGTGGGTGAGATTTAAGGACATTCTGAAAAGCATAGTGCAGATGAGGGAGGGGAAAGACACCCATAGGAGTAAACCAGGGAGGGAGCTAGGCAGGATGCTTTACCCCGAAGCAGAATTTGCTTAGGAGAAATGAAAGCTACAGGGCACTGGACACCAGCATTGTCACCAGACTCCTGCTGAGCAGCCTCATTCCCTAGGTCTGAGTCACTGCCCCTGTAATGGGAGCAACTGGATATGACTGACACTGATGCTCTCCTGTATCAAAGAAATCCTTGCCCCTGAGACCAGAGAGGCCATGGTCAAAGGCACGTACTGGGAGCCTTGAATATGAGCATAAGCAGTGGTCACGCAGCCAAGAAGCTGAGAGAAGCACAGAAGAACATGAGCATAAGTGCCGTGTAAAGTGTAAATGCAGTGTGGGGAAGAAATGGAACAATGGAATGTGTGAGGCAACTGTCAGTGCACTGAGAGCAGAGCCGAGAAGGAAGGAGATAGACAGATTGGAGGAAAGCAAAGCAATTAGAAGATAACATGTAAAATGTATTAATTATTGAAACTGTCCTATTAATCAGCTTCAAAACTGTCTCGTTGATATTTGTCCCTCAATAAAATAAAAAAGTGATGACTGTGGAACCAGGTGAGGCGGAGCTGGCCTGTAGACCAGCGCTCTGGGGCTTGTGTAGGATGAATCCCAGTCCAAGCCCACCTGGGGAAACTTAAGAGACCCAGGGAGAGCCTGTTTCAAAGCGAAAAGTAGAAGTTGGGGGTGTGTGAGGATTTGGCTCAGCCGTAGAATGCTCGCCTAGCAAGCAGGAAGCTCTGGGTTCAGTCCTCGGCACCAAAAGCAAAATATAAACCTCCCCTAAAAAGTGTTGGGGATGCCATTCAGTGCAAAGTTTCAGTCTCCAGTCCTGAAAAATGGTAGCAATGACTAAAAATATTGTAAGTCAAAAGCGCAGGGCGACCCTTCTTCACAGAGGCAAGCTTCAGCAAAGTAACTGTGATATGCAAACATAATCAATAGATGCTTTAAAATTTTGAGAGTAAATGTTTATTGAAAAAAGAATATTGATATGGCTCAACATTGCCTCTCAGGTTTGTTATTTAAGAACAGGAAAGTTGCCTTTAAAAGAAAGACACATGGTTTTCTTGAACCAAGTAACCAAACCACCATCAGTGGGCTGACAAGCTCATGTTTTAGCCTCTATGATCATGTAGTAAAAAGTACATATTAGGCACATTTGCTAAAAATGTTTGATTAGGAAAAACAATCATATAAATCAAAAATGTGAAGTAGTTTATAAGCATCTGCCCTGAAGTTCTTGTAAAAAGTCACGGTCCTTAGAAGGTAGAATTCTAAATTAATAATGACTAAAAACACAAAATGCAGAAGGCTTGATCAGGGCTTTGCTTAAAAAATAAAAATCTGTGAGTGACACATTTATAAAGGGTAACTGAAGAACGTTGTTAGTCACAGTGTCCTGAATCACATTAGTTTGTTTTTCTTCTGTATAAGGATGACATTATAATATAGCTAGTGTTTTTACACCGGAGCAATGCCTTGCTGACACTTCCTGTGTGTGTCCATGTGTGTCTCTCTGTGTTTTGATTGGCAGACAGGGAAAGACAAGGGAGGAAGGAGGATAAATGCACTAAAATGTTAGGAGCTTTTACATCTTGATGAAAATTTTATGAATTTTCATTGAAATTTATAATTGCAATTAATCTTAGACTTTTCTATAAAATTTTCAAAACAAATAGGAAGAGAGATTAATGCTAAGTCAAGGGCAGCAAATCAGAAAGATAAACCAGGCAACGGAACCCTGTGAAGGATGGTGTGAGACAAGCACAACTTAAGAGTCTCAGCTTTGCAGATTAGTGAGTTTTCTCACAATTTTTTTTTATTTGTTTTGAAAAAATGAAAAACATCTAGAGATATAGTTTCATGATAGAGTGGTGATGACTTGTTCCCCAAAAATAGAGAGCAAGAAGAGAAAAATAAGAAATCAAAGTATTTTGTGGCTGGGGAGATAACTCAGCAGCATAAGCACCTGCCTAGCAGGTATAAGGTCCTGAGTTCGATCCCTGATACTGCAAAATAAATAAATACATAAACAAATAAGCCTTTTGTAAGTAACATAGAATAAATATCATGTCTCAACAGTAGAAGGAAATACAATTTGATTTTTAGCATCTTCTCTACTTTTATCATAACTAATGAAGTGATTGAAAACAGATTTAAGAGCTCTTGACATGGTTTGCCTGAACTTCAAAAACCTGCTTGCTTTGAACTAAAGAAGTGATGGTCTTATTTTTAGGCAAAGAAATAGTAAGAAAAAAAGTCAAGATATAATTATGGGAAATAGACGGCAGGCTACATATCGGCCTAAACACAAAGATGTCATTATCCCAAGGAATCACGGTGAAACAGACATTTGATGAGCCCTGCATGCAGCTGCCGGAGGTTGGCTTTTGCATCAATGGAGTTTGCCCAGGACAGTTCCAGCGAAACCCTCTTCCTCTTGAAGCCTTTCAGGTGCCTTAGCAATGCACCCTGTGACAGCAAAGTCACCAGAGATTCTGCTCAAAGTGAGCAGAATGTCTATGAGCAGGATCAAGTGACGCCAATGAACACAGAAAAGCAACCAAGAACCTCTTCCACCTAATCACAGTCTCACTAAATTGGGATATTTCTATGAAGAATGCAACAGGTCCGGTGTGTCTTTGGGCAGGTGCCATTACATTCTTAGAAGGGTGGCTTTTCACCGTGCATGACTGCCACGGCCTGCAAAATGTTTACTCACTTGAATGTTTTACCTTTGCACAGTTAAAACCTAATGCTGACCCATAACGCTAGCTTTTTAATAAGAAACACATGCTGCCATAACCACCTGAGAACACTTCCAGGTTGCAGGGGCTGAGCTATTGCTTTCTCCTCCTGTCTATATCCCAAAATTAGTACAGTAGCTACTATAAAAGAAGCCATACCATTAATATTGTTGAGTGGATAGTTATAATATTTGGAAATCTGATCAGGACTCCCTTTCCTAGACACATTACTGAATTTGTAATCTGCCTATGCAGATCTTGTTTGTTAACACCAAAGTAACTCAAACTTTAAATTCAGTAGTCAAAACGATTTCTTGCATCCCTTTGAGTATGTTGTGATGGGACATTTTGATTTAAAAATTCTTCAGATACTGTTGCACTAAAAGTGAGGTGTAAGCCTTGGACTCTGCAGCTTTCTTCCCCATTGAACCACAGTACAAGAGGCCTCTGAGGCATTGTTAGCATTTAGTTTTGTGACCTCTTGGGTGTCCTTTCTGTGATGGTATATTCTGTAAGGGGTGCAGGTGAACACTTGTGCAACTCGCTTTTCTTTAACTTAGGAACAGATCATAGATATTTTTGAGTTCAAGGATTTACATACACCTAATCTTGTCTTCAATTGCTATATAGGATTCATTGCATGGTGCTGCCTAATTATTTTACTGAATTTCCCATTGATAGTGTTTCAAGAAGAAATTACTTTAAAACTACATTACTATTACAAACCATAAAGAAAACTAAGTTTAGAAAATAGTGTACCTACAGTTATTTTGAAACAAAAAGTGTCCCACCACCAAGACCACCACTAACACACACACACACACATACACACACATACCAGTATACTTCAGTTAGTTAGTAATAGCTCTGGCTACAGTTCTGGTTGTTTCTGTCTCCTGGAAATGGCCAGTCACTGCGATGCACATGGCACAAGCCAGTCCTCAATGGACAGGCCATTCTGCCTCTGCCGCTCCAGCCTGCATAGCCCACATGAGCCCTAGGCTACCAGAGCCCAAGGCCTGATACTCTGGGTGTGGCCCTGGTCAGTGCTCCCAGACATGCATAAACCTGCCTCCAAGTCCTGGGAGTCATTCTGGGGCTTCTGCTCACCGCTGCAGTCTCACTTTTTAAAATAAAAAGTCTGTTAACCAGATTCAGAAAGTTGCTATCATTGCCAACATCCATCCAGAAAAGTGTTTCTGCTTCAGATCTGACGCTGGCTTTCGAGGTTCTGTCAGCTGGGGCACAGGTACACATTGTTGGAGGGTAGGTAAAAGGCCACAGAGCTGATTCTGATAAAAGGCTTCAGCCTCCTGTCCCACTGTTAGGCCTTCTGTGGGAGTGCTTTGAGTGCCTGAGTAATGGGAAGGTGGGTAATTCCTCAGTGTTTCCTAGTGTATTGAAATATGGGGTGGTATCTTCAAAGCCATCTCTATTATAATACCTGTAAGCTACAACCTTCTGCGCACTATTGTTTACAGAAATCCTTCCACAAGCAAAATACCCCAAAGCCCTGGGGGGGAGGGAGACTTTGGTGTGGGGTGCAGAGCACTGTTCTGCAGCACATTTCCTTCCAAGTCCATCTCCAGAGGAGTTCCCCCGGCCCTTCTGCGAAGTCCTGACTGGCAATGCTGCCCCAAAGAGCCAGTTTGTTAAATTGGAAAGTCCCAAGACAATGTAAGGCTGAGCACAAAAGCAGCATGCAGGGCTGGTGAGAGAACAGAGGCAAGCCAGGAGCTGCGTCATGAGGAGAAGGTCCACAGTCACGGGGCTCTAAGCCAGGAGCTAGGTCACCAGTACAGGGTCCACACTGGACAGTCACGGGGCTCTAAGCCAGGAGCTGCATCACCAGGACAGCGTCCACACTGGATGGTCACGGGGCTCTAAGCCAGGAGCCAGGTAACAAGTACAGGGTCCACACTGGACAGTCACAGGGCTCTAAGCCAGGAGCTACATCACCAGGACAGGGTCCACCCTGGACGGTCACGGGACTCTAAGCCAGGAGCTACATCACCAGGACAGGGTCCACTCTGGACGGTCATGGGGCTCTAAGCCAGGAGCTGCGTCACCAGGACAGCGTCCACACTGGATGGTCACGGGGCCCTAAGCCAGGAGCTACATCACCAGGACAGGGTCCACACTGAACAGTCACGGGGCTCTAAGCCAGGAGCTACATCACCAGGACAGGGTCCACCCTGGACGGTCA